>CAUYLG010005392.1:0-43076 GCA_963573385.1 Cacajao melanocephalus | reverse complement strand
CCAGTCGTGTATACTCCACACTGAGAAGTGCCGCGCCGTGCTGGGGTGCCGGCAAAACAGCTGCGCCGGCCAAAAGAGTGGTGCTGGCAACCTGAATGGCTCCTCCATTGGGTAGCTCCCAGTTTGTGGGCAACAGAAATTCGTCTGAAATTGCGGTGTCCACATGCTGTCTGCGCTTTCATTGGGAGCTACAATCCTAAGCTGTTGCTAATCGCCATCTTGAATCTCTCTCTGCCCGGTGATTAAGTTTTTTCTGTTTCTTAGTTTTCCTTTGGCGGATGCCCCTTCCCCACAGAGCTGGACCTTACCGGTTCGGCTGTGAATCCTGTGAAACTCTCAGTCCTCAGCCTTTCCAATTGCTATTCTCCTTGTGGGGATGGGACCAGCCGAGCCTGACTCAAAGGGCACCCCGTTCCATATACTCCGCACCAAGAAACGCCGGGCTGGGGCGCCGGCAAAACAGACACCCCAGCCAAAAAAGTCGCGCTGGCGACCCGTGTGGCTCCTCCGCTGGGAATCTCTCGGTCTGTGGGCAACCAAAATTTGTCTGAAAGTGCAGCGTCCACTCGCTCTCTGCGCTTTCACTGGGAGCTACAATCCTGAGCTGTTGTTAATCTGCCATCTTGGATCTCTCTCAGGACTGCATATTTGTAAAGCCTTTTTTTTTTTTTTGGCAGGTGATTTTTCACTGCATATGGATGCGTATGTGCTTTTTGAGCCCCACACAGAATGTTTCACAAGAGCAGCCTCATGGCTGGGCTCCCCCTTCCATGGATTGTGAGGTTGAGGCTGACAGTGACTTCCAGGTCCCAGGAGCACATTCCCTCTGAAAGGTCCCATGGGTGCCGTCTACCCGCAACACTTCTGCGCCTTCTCCCGGCACCACCCACACTCTGCCAGCTTGTGGTATTTGGGGCTGTCTTACTTTCTCAGAAGTTAGAGAACAATCTGGAAGGCCCAATTTTGTGCGTTTTCTCTAACCTCAGAGATGAGATCAGTACGACGATTAGCAGAGCACAAGAAATTCTGACCCATCTACCCTTTAAGGAAAGCCCTGAACAAAAATCAACCCAAGGTGACAACATTCTCACCATTTACCTTCTGAACATCTTTACTGGCTTTGCACTGCCCTGTGTCTACCTTCTGGTAGGAGCTGCTGCTTCCGAAAAGAAGCCCCCCATCCAAGAGCACTGCACTCAGGTAACATTCCAAACTATCCCCCAAAAAGCCAGGAGGAGTTATTTTCTAAAAGCCTGATTCCTGAACTCAGAGGCCTTGTACACCATTATTACTCCTCCTTTAGGCTTTGTTCCTTTCACCCTAAGACTCTGTGTTGAAAAAACAGCAGGTAAAATTCCGTGTTGAAGAAACAAAAAAAAGAAAATACCTATTTTATTATTACTTGGCTCAAGTAATAATAATAATGCTATGTATTGGTTCCAGTATCTGAAACACAAGGGTAACTGGTACATCAAGTCGGGTTTGATCCAGCAGCTCGGATAATCCACTAAAGTCCTCCCTCCTCCTTGCCACAACAAAGTATCCATCCTTAGCTCCACATGATGTGGGGCTGCAGCTCACCCTGCCCCATGCCTTCCACCCCATGACTACAGCAACTGTGCACCTCACACATTCACACTCCACTGCCAGAGGAAAAGAGGCTTATCAAGTGGAAAAGGAAAAGTTTCTTTCCCAGAAGCCCTAGCCAGCATGTTGTTTCTTATTGTCTCAGATCGGCTTATGCACCCATAAACCAATCACTAGATTAAGTCAACAGGGTTCACCCCTATTCTGAGGATAGAATAAACCCCACTCAAACCATGCATAGACTATTCCTTCCCCACCTTGAGACCAACTCCATGCTAAACAGAATATACCTGGTCACAAGCATTATACTGACTGACCTGAACTCTTGACTTTTGCCTTGCCATGTCTTTAAGATGGAGCCCCATCTTTGTGTCTCCTGACAGATGCCTTGCCTTCTAAACATCTAAACATCTCCCAACAGATCCCCTGCCTTCTGTATTGTGTCGTGAACTGTTTTCAAGCAACTACAGAGCATGTATCAAGTCACACAACTAAGTTTGGGAAAACCTTAAGACACTTTCTATTTTGTTTGATAGCATCAACTAGCATAGCAGGTTATTCTGAAGAGTCAAAATGAGAGTTAAAACGCTGTTTGTAAGTCTTTATCACCTTAACCATCTTTGTGTCTCTTGAAAGATGCCTTGCCTTCTAAACATCTGCTTCTTCAAGACCCAGTACAGGCCGCTGATCTCAGACTACTGCCTTGATTGCCAGCCCTTCTGGGTTGGAAATTAGTTTTAAGGTGAACAGTATCTAGTTCTCTCCTCTTATTTCTCCCATGGGATAAATTTTCCCCTGTAACAAAGCCTCAGCATTGGCAATCTTTAGTACAGGAGTGGTTGGGTGGGTAATGGGTCCACAGCCTCAGTTACTATGACAACTTGGCATGAACACAAACCATCCCAGTCTGTTCGCAGCAGGTCTGCTGGAGTTTGCTGGAGGTCCACTCCAGACGCTGCTTGCCTGGGAATCACCAGTGGAGGCTGCAGAACAGCAAAGATTGCTGCCTGTTCCTTCCTCTGGTAGCTTCATTCCACAGGGGTACCTGCCAGATGCCAGCCAGGGCTCTCCTGTAAGAGATGTCCCCACTCTGTTCTGAACCAACTCCCTTTGATCCCTTCCAGTTAGTTAGCTGCCTGCTTCTAGCTCCAGCCTTATGATGAAGTGAAACATTGTTGAGAAACATTATATCCACTATTACATTAAGGGCTTCTCCAATCAAGCTAGCTGTTCACTTTTCTCTCTAGGCAGCCCAATCAGAGATTAGCTCTAACCAGGGTAGAATGGGAATCAGCCCAAAGTATGGCAAAGATCTGATTTACTGTTCAAGCTCCTCTGCAGGCTTATGTAGACTCCCTTTCTTTCTTGTAGGCATATGGATTCAGGAGCCTCTGCTTTCTTCCCTGCCCCCCACACCTGTGTCTACATGGCACACCCTAATCTGGATACCACTTTGCCCTGACTTCAGTCCTTGGCCACATCAGAGCTCAGCGTGCCATGCTCACAGTTAAGGCTTCCTTTGACCTTGGTAATGGCTTAGCCAGCCCTAGGAACAGCTTGCTTTGTTTGTGCTGCTTCTTTGAGCCACATAACTGATTTGTCATTCAAGGCGCAGGTGCTCTGCTTACCAGCCTTAAAATCTGCCTATCCTTCCCAGCCCTGACCACTGGAAATCTATGTTAAAATAGCTGAGTCCTTTCCTATGTGAGCTCCATGCCTGTCCCTCGACTTTGAAAGACACATGCCCTCCTCTGGCACCCCAGGATTCTGGCAGCTGAAATTCCCTAAACCAGCCCTCTGTCTCTTCCAATCCTGCACACTTCTCTTAGGTGAACCCCCAGCCCCAGTCAGCATATTCTGCTTTCTTCCCAGGCCTCTTCTGTTTTCTCTCTTAAAAACCACAACATCTCATGAAAACCTCACGGTCTACTTTCTTCTCCCATACTGCTATCCTGAAGCTGCCAGGTAGCGTGTTAAAGAAAAACATTTCACCCCTTCCATTTTATATCTAATGTCCAAGTAGTGTTCTTTCCTTTTGCCATTAACATATTTTAAAATCCAGTTTTATGCTTTTCACATGCAATCCACTGCTCAGGGATGCCCGAGCAGTCTACAGAGTGCAAGCTCCAGTCATGAAAGTGGGCTCTTGAGATAGAACTCCTGGGGATAGGCTAGGAGGAAGGGTGGCAGGAACACATTACAAAGGACTGAGGCATTGGGGCAGGAGGGGGAGGGCCCATGAGGACATTGTCTGCACAACGGGGTAGTCACAAATTGTACCCTGTCCTGCCCTGTGCCTAATGCCTGTGACCAGGGCCAGGATTAGAATCAGCCGACTAGACCAGTGACCCCACTCCTGAGCCTTCTCCACCTGGTGCTCTCTGGGTAGACTAGAAATATTCTCAGACTTGTCTGACCTTCTTCTGGTGTCCCACCTCCCTTCTCCCATAGTAGCCAAGATGTAAGAATCAAGGCAGAAAGTTACAATAACCTTGACAATAGCGGCCACCCTCAAAGGCTGCCAACCCCAAATGACAACCATCTTCCAACATGGTTGTCAGTCAGCATTCACATAGCACCCCACACTTACAGGTTGGGGGGCTGAGAGCAGTTAGTCATCCATATCAGGACAGAGAACAAGACAAGGGCTGGGGACCCTGTTTTCAATTTTTCTTAAGATCCCGATTCACTGCTTGAATGAAGAAACCCCAACCCCATCTCCTTCAGGTATAGGCCTCTTGCACAAGTGCAGGCTGAACCCCAAACTTGACACTAGCCCCTCCTGAGCTGTCAGCCCATAGCCAACAGCTTTCCCCTCACAGAACACTCTAGATTCCCTCTCCTGTCACAAGCCCTAGCAACAAATCAAACCCTAAACAGGTGAAGATGCCAAGCTTGCTTGAACATTCACAGGTCAATGCAATTATGAGCATCTTTGTACTTCCAACTGACTGCTTCATTATTAATGTGAAATTAAACCCATTCTGAGCACTTACAATCTGGTAAGTGTTCTATAATTGTATTTACTGATATTGCCCTGATATTGAACACCTGGGAACAGATCTAATAAAGGAGGTTGCAAATCTTAGGCATGATTACTTTCAAGTTGGAAAAGCGTGGATCTGAATGTGGCTTTGCCACGTACTTGAGCCACTTAAATTCTCTCAGCCTCAACTTTTGCATCAGTAAAACAGGGATAATTATGCCTTCCATATAGGGTTGTTGTAAAGACAGTAATATAAGATTTATAAAAGGACTAACACAACATTTGAAAATATAGTACATCTTCAATAAATAGTATTAATGTGCTACATTACAGTGGAAGTACAAAATAATAAGAAGGTATAGATAAACAGAGCAACTCTTAAAAGCTCTCTTTTTCTTTCTTTATGCATTTAACAGTATTTATGGAGCACCTACACCGTACCAGACACTATTCTAGAAGCGGAAAATACAACAGAGAACAATACAGGTAAAGCCCCAGCTCTCCTGAAGGTTACCTGTGAATGGCAGAAAGATAATAGAGAAATAATAGTTAATAAAGATGATAATTTCAGATCTCCGTAAGTGCTGAGAAGAAAATTAAACAGGGTGATATGATAGACAGTGACTGGTGGGTTTTAGAAAGAACCTCTATAAAGGATCATAATTGAGGTAACACCTGACAGGAGAAGACATAGGAGTACAGAGGTGACCAGGGAGAGGAAACAAGTGCCCAGTCCTGAGGTGGGTTCAAGCCTGGCCTGTCAGGAGAACTGAGTGAGAACAATGGTTTCTGGGGTGTGGTGAGAGAGAGAGGGATGAGATGAAGTTGAAGGTCTAGGCAGGGGATCTGAGTTACTATCCCAGCTCTGCTACTAGCAAGCTGTTTGGCTTTGAATAAAGATTTTAAACTCTTTACTGAGCGTGGTGGCTCATACCTATAATCCCAGCACTTTGGGAGGCTGAGGTGGGCAGATCACCTGAGGTCGAGAGTTCAAGACCAGCCTGACCAACATGGAGAAACCCTGTCTACTAAAAATACAAAATTAGCCGGGCGTGGTGGTGCATGCCTGTGGTCCCAGCTACTTGGGAGGCTGAGCCAGGAGAATCCCTTGCACTCAGCTGGCAGAGTTTATGGTGAGCCAAGATCGAACCATTACACTCCAGCCTTGGCAACAAGAGCAAAACTCTGTTTCAAAAAGCAAAAAAAAAAAGATTTTAAACTCTGGAAATCTCAATTTTGCCATCTGAAAAATGAGAGGAAGGGGTTACCCTTGATCATTGTTAAGGTCCTTTCAACTCTGATTTTAATATAGACCAAAAGCACTATTATTCTTCCTATGATGACAATACTGCAGTCAAATATGATTCTCTTACAGATTGTCTAGTCTTGTTTGTATCTATATTGATCTTTAGGAAAGAGTTACCTATAAAAGCAACCAGGCCCCAAGATGTAAAATGCTTTATTATGCTTATCTTGAAGTATCTTTTGGAGTAGTTATGGCCAAAAGATCAGCTGGCCATAGTTCTTTTCTGGTTCCTGGTGGCAAAACACTAGCAGCTCACAGATGGTCCCAGCAACCTAGTTTTAAAAGTTTATTTTAATTGTTCTGTATTGTGTCTTGACCTTTTCTCAAGCAACTAAAGAGCATGTATCAAGTCATACAACTGACTTTGGGAAAACTTTCAGACACTTTCCATTTTGTTTGATAGCATCAACCTGCATAGTAGGTTATTCTAAATAGTCAAAACGAGTATTAAAATGCTATTTGTAAATCTTTATCATTTTTTAAGTCCTCACAATAGTGACTTTATTAAACTAGTTGCTTTATAAAACATTACAGATGTCATAATTGTTAACATAACAATTTACCAAACTGTAGTTAACTGGTGTGGTTTGCTGAGCATGTTTTATAAATGAAAGGAAATGCCAAAACCCTGGTAAAGTTGTTCCATGGAGGCCTAAGAGAACAAAGATTTGTTCCTCAGACACTTTAAATCAGGCAAATAAAAATAGGTAAAGAGTTTCCCTTCCCCATCTGAAGCACTTCATCAGTAGAAATAGACTGATAAAGAACTAGCCAGTTTTTGCACTCAAGAGATTCCACAACAGGTAATGCCATAATGAAAGGTTTACCCTTTTTTTTTTTTTTTTTTTTTTTGAGATGGAGTCTTGCTCTGTTGCCAGGCTGGAGAGTACAGTGGCACGATCTCGCCTCACTGCAATCTCTGCCTCTTGGATTCAAGTGATTCCCCTGCCTCATCCTTCTGAGTAGCTGGGACTACAGGCATGTTCTACCATGCCTGGCTAATTTTTTTGTATTTTAGTAGAGACAGGGTTTCACCATGTTGACCAAGATAGTCTCAGTCTCCTGACCTCATGATCTGCTTGCTTCAGCCTCCCAAAGTGCTGGGACTACAGGCGTGAGCCACCGCACCTGGCCGAGATGTGCATTTTTTAGCTTCAAAGTTGGAGGATTTTGGTCATTTTAATTTTGTATCAAACTAGTGCTTTCCAGCCACAGTGTCTTCACTCTGAGATAAGCAGTCTTCTTCACAATGTATTTTTAATATCCTCATGTTCAATTTTAAGACAAAGCAATTTTAATGCTAGGTGCACACCACATGCCCTTGCTGCAAACTGCTCTTCTTGACAGGTTATGAAGTACTTCAAGGAGGTATGGTTCAGGCTGTATTACTGAATGGTGCTGGTAAACACCACACAATTTTTTTTGCCATGTTTCAATCTTTTGTTTTCGATTTAGTGACTGATGCTATGAAATCAAATAGCAACAATGACAATATAATTAGGTTTGTTTTGAACTATGATTTAGTAGCAACTGAGGTTCCCAATTTTAACCCCTTGACAGCAAGATCCAAGCTCCCTCATTTGCACATTAGCAAGGTCGAGGGGTTAAATAACCAGCACAAAAGATACTGCACTTCTGGTTGTAGCATTTGGCAGAACTGAAAGGAAAGGAAGTTGTACTACCTGTTCAAGGGATTGTGAGCAATATAAAGATGACACCAGGAAAGGATAAAATGTCACACGAAGTCTTCATAGTCTTGTACATACCCTCTGTCATAACCACCATAATCTGCCAGATCATCTTTCACTGTGGCTTTTAATCCCCCTCCAGGAATCACACGTTTCTTCTTTTTCGCTTTGCTTTGCTTGCTTTTCTTGCTTCTGTTTTTCACCGCAAAGCACAGTGAATTGGTAATCTTGTTCAAGTCATCAATTTCCAATGCAATGTATACATCGTGAACTGAGACTTCCAAAAAAATGGCATAATATAGTGACTTTTCATATTGTGTAATTTTATGTTTTAGTAACTTTCCAAGCTCTGTGAAGTCATCTCTTGAAAATGGGTTCGTAGCATCTATTCCATAAACTGTATTATTAACACCAGAAGTTTCCTTTGCTAATTTGAGGCCTGACTCTTCCTCTAATTTCTTCAGCTGCGGTTTATCTGCTGATTGTTTTTCTGGTGTTAGCACTTTAGGGTCTTCAGGTTCTTCTCTTCTTAATTTCTTCTTGCCTTTCTTCTGCCTTTCTTCGTTTGTTCTCTTTTATCTTCTCTGCTTTTTTTCTTTTCTGAAATTTTTACCTCTGGTTTTACTTCTGCTTCCTCTTTTTTTTTCATCATCATCATCATCATCATCATCCCAGTTATCCTTGACGTCCTCGTCCTCATCCTCGCCCTCCCAGCGGCCCGCGCCAGCAGTGCCGGCGCCCCACACCTTCCGCCTGGGTCTTCCACGGAGAACGCGTGCGCGTCCCAGGAGTTAAGAGTCCCGCGGCGCAGCTGCCGCCGCCATCTTGATCCGGGTGTAAGCGTATGTGACGGGGAGAGCTAGCGAGGAGTTAGCGCGGCGAAGGTGAGTCACTGGGTTTGCTCAATCTTTATCGCCTTAAATGTTCAAGCAAGTCTGACTGTAGTGCATGCCTCTTCTCTAGGGATTTAATATGCAGTAGTTGACCTCCAAAGCAAATGTACATTTAGGAAAATGACAGTTATCCATAGTGGTCACCAGTGACACAGATAATTTAAAGTCACCCACTGTGAGAACTGAGTGAAATTCTAAGCCATCAGGTCAGGAATAACAGCTCTGCACCAAAACGATTCTGGTCAAATGAGTAACTTTCCTGCTTTATTTTTTAAGCACTTATATCTTTTTGGATAGAACATTCCAGAACTTAACTTTCCAGTTCTTTCCTGTTTCTAACCTAAGTCTGTTATATTGCTTTCTAGGTTATTTCCTCTAATTCTGCATATGTGGAGAAGGGTAAACTGGTGGTTACCATCAGCACGTTACACGTTTTAATATGGTTTGGCTCTGTACTCCCACCCAAATCTCATGTTGAGTTGTAATCCCCAGTGTTAGAGGTGGGGTGTGGTGGGAGGTGATTGGATTATTGGGGTGGTTTCCAGTGGTTTACCACCATCCCCTTAGTGCTATCTCATGATAGAAATTTCAGGAGATCTGGTTGTTTAAAAGTGTGTAGTGCCTCCCATGTTGGTTTCTTCCTCCTTCTCTGGCCATGTAAGACATGCCTGCTTCTGCTTCCCTTTCACCTTCCACCATGATTGTGAGTCTCCTGAGGCCTCCCCAGCCATGCTTCCTAAATACAGCCTGTGGAACTGTGAGTCAGTTAAACCTCTTACCTTTATAAACTACCCAGTCTTAGGTAGTTCTTTTAGGCAATGAGAGAATAGACTACTACACTTTCAAAATAAATAACAATGACAACACACATAATGTTTACTAATCTAGGTTCTTTACAGATTACCATTCAATTCTCACAACAATTCCATCAGATAGATAACTTTTAAATCCCACTTTACAGATGTGAAAACTGAGGCACAGAAGCTGAACACCAGCTAGTCGGAGACAGAGCTGGGATCTGAACCATGCCCCTGGCTCCAGGGTCTGTGCTTTAGTTACTGCACCATTTTGCCCCTCCCAGAAGCAAATTCTCTATCTGGGTTGCTATTCACAAATCTGCCCCCGCCCCCCCCCTTTTTTTTTATTGTTTAGTGATTCATGAAGATACACCAAAAACCTTTTTATTTTTTCTTTCATTATTTTATAAATAAATGTAATTCTTTTCCTTTTTCTTGAAAAATCTACGACCAAAGCTTTATCTGAAAAAGAATCTTTGACAGGTTATTGCAGAAAGGGTCTTTAATTTATTCATGCTGTCCTCATTAATGGAGAAAAAGTCTTGCTTGGCCAAATTAAGTCAGTGTGTTTCCTACTCATCATCTAATTATTTTGAAAAGCACAATCCAGCACCAGAATTAAAGCAGGAATCCTCCCCATCTATTGTGAGAGCACAAGAGGCCACAAGATGAACCACATAGCTAAGACTGGTGAAGTGGACTAGAGAACCTGGGAGACGCATTACTCGGGTTTATGTGGAAGTTTTCGTGGCACTCTGGTTTTTCTGCATCAGGAAAGCAACTGCTCTAGGCAGAGAGATGGCAGCTCCATATCTATCTACGTACCTGTGTATCTACATATCTATCCACATATATGTACCCATACACACCCACACAATTTCTTTTCATTTTCCTTATTTTAACCACTAAAATACTAAGTTTTTGTGTACCCTTTCAAGTCTACATCACAGATAGCAAAGAAAAGCCTACCCTTCTTGTTGTCCACTTCCCAAGCAAATTCCCTAAAACCAGAAACATAAAAGATGCACATAACTAAAATATATACAACTTGGGAAAAATAAAAAATGATATATACTTACAGGTATAGGTAGAAATTATATATATAGGTATAAATAAAATTGTATATATGGACATTGTATATGTATGTGTATATATAGAGTATTTCAGACCACAAACTTAGTGGTGTAAAATATATCACTTTATTTAGTCTCAAGAGAACAAACTTTAATATGTCTTATGAGGAAACGGTCTCAGTCAAGAAGGGTTTCTTCTCCCTTCTAAGTTGCTGGGGAAGAGTTGTGTGCTCAGGTAATGAGTGAAAGGGGATATCTGGTCTGGGTCATGATCCAATCAAGCCAGTGAAGACTGAGGCATCCTTACTGCTGTCTGGTGTTTGTTCACACAGAGAGGTGGCAAGGCTTCAGGGGTTCAGCACTCTCAGAGCTGCAGCCCAGGGCACAAGCAGCTCCATGAGATTGTCTGGGGCCCTGAACCCTGCCGCTCCAGCATGCACATAGAGAGATTTCAGGGGACTCTGGTTCTGATTGCCACCCCTTTGAGGTTGGAGTAAAGGAACAGGAGAGTACAGAGGCTCACCACGCTCAGATCCTCTCCTTTTATCTGGTATTTTTCTTACCCTGCGCCTTACCTTTTTCCCAGGTGTTTCTGTGCTTCTGTTTAGCCTAGGGGAGGGAGCAGCACGTGGGAATCATTTCTTAAGTCACACCAGAGTTTTGCTAACCTCCCTTTGCCTCCCCTCTAATTCTCTTCCTTTCCCTATCTCTCTAACCTGTGAATCTTTGGAGGAATTAAGGAGTCAAAGGGAAGACTCTCTCCTTTTCATTAGGTCTTCTTTATGCCCTGAGCCTCTGAGCCCCTCAGCACCTATGGTTTTAAAAAGCACAGCGTTTTTTTCTGCTGTAATAACCTGAAGCAAAGAGGTTGCATGCCTAAGTGATACAGTGGAGCAAAGGAAAATGGAGTGCAGAAAGACAACGGTATTTTCATCTAATCACATGTACCCGCTTGGCAGTATGTAGTATATGCCAGTTGTGTGTATCTTAACATGATATATACATATATGTATTTAATACACAAGAATCCTATTTACACATACAGGCATTACTGATGTGGTTTGGGACCATAGGTTGTGGCTTTTTTTGTGGTGAAAAATCTATGGATGCATACTTCTATCCAATTCTTAAATATTTAATTCATAAGCATGTGTTCTTAATTTATGGATCATAAAAGAAAAAATGGAGAACTAGAATATGAAAGATAATTATCTTGTAGACTACAAGGTAGATAGATTATAATTATAATGTATCAGATTATAGATCGATTTCTCATCACCAATTGCAGAGAGGAAAGAGAGCAAGAATTTGACTCAGGCACTCTGTAACAATCAATTACTATACCCCAGGCATGTCATTTAGCTTCATTAACAATCTCATTTTCATTATTAATAAGGATGAAAATGTGCTCAAAATATATTGCAAGTATAAGATCACAGATTTCAAATAATAAAGTTGATTGAGCTGGAGATTGAAAATATTGGCTTATTCATGAATAAGACATCTTAGACCATTATGCAGACAATAAAGAATTCTTAATCCTTGCACCAGATTCCACAATTCAGGATGTTTTTCTTTAGTATGAAATTACTTTCAATGTGAACTCAGACACACTTGGAAAAAGAATAGACTCTGTAAGACCTTTTCATATAAAATGTAGGTAAAGTAACTTGAAGTAAATCAATCTTAGGCTATATTGGTTACATCTTTAACTTACTGCTACCTAGTTTAAGGCAAGAACTTAGTTTTGATTTATATCTAAACATGCAAAGGGAGATATCCCTTTGCTTCATGGTGAGGAGATGGGACAAAGCAGTTTTTTTAATTACTGGTGGTTGAGGAAATAGCTGTTTAAGAAAAGATACTTCCATTCATCTGGCTCCCTGAATCTTGAGAGGAGAATCCCTCTCTTCCAGTTGTTGGGCAGGCTGTTTTTGCTCCTTGATGGACAGATATATTTCCACTATTAACCCTAGGTGATAAGATTGAGGGAAAACAGTGTCTAAGGGATTACTTAGGAGGTACAATAGGCAGAGGCAGAATCCTGGAGGGAAAGCCCTCAGGTAAAGGGTTGTCAAATTTAGCAAGTAAAAATACAGAAAAACCTGTAAAATGTAAATTTCAGATAAAGAGTATAAGTCCCCTGTATTGCATGGGACCACCTTACCAAGGTGGAATCATGTGAACACAGGAAATGGCCACTGGGTGAGTGCCCAGCAGGAATATGGACTTAACCAAAAGAGTAAACAAGTGGCCTCTGGGCATTCCTGCCTCAGAAGGTAGCTTAGAATTCTACCAAATTCTATCAATAGTAGAACCAGTCTTCAGGGAGTACTAAAATGCATTTGGCAAACTGAAACAGTGGTGTTAGCATGAACCTACCTTGGAATTAGCCTGAGCTGCTTGGTGTAACATTCAAGTGAGACCAAAGTGGGACAGAAGAAGGAACAGGGGCCTGTGTACCCAGGGAGTGTCTGTCATGCCAATCTGTGCCTTGTCTCTAAGTTATCTTAGGACATAAATCTGTGCTCAGGAAGCTCATCTGTTTCTGTGCTTCTGTTTTTTCCCCTTTTCGGTCTTCTTGTGCTTTCCCCTCATTTCTCAAGTTTCTTTTTGAAAATTCTAGCTTTTGTCTCTGAATAATTAACTTCTAGGTCTTTAGTCTTGATCACCCTTACCAACCCATCCTCTTTGTGCCAACCAGAGGGCCTCTCTCTTTCTCTATTTTAAAATCGGGTTTATTGAGATATAATTTATATAAAGTTCACCAATTTTATAAGTTTGATCCGTGAGTTTTGACAAATGTATACAGTTGTATAACCACCACCATTGCCACAATCAAGAGTATAGAGTATTTCTATCACACCAGAAAAAAAGTTTCTCATGTTCTTTTGCAGATAATCTCCTCCTTAAACACATGGCCTCTGGTAACCACTGATCTGCTTTGGAACATTTAGTTTTACTTTTCTAGAATTTCATCTAACTGAAATCATGTTGCATGAAGTCTTTGTTGTCCACCTTATTTAGCATAATGCTTTTGAGATTCATTTTTGTTGTGTATATCAGTTTTTCATTCCCTTTTTACTGCTGACTAGTATTCCATCATATTGACATACCACAATTTGTTTACCTGTTCAAGAATTAATTGACATTTGGGTTAAGGCTATTATACAGAAGGCTCCTATAACATAAAAGTAAAGAGTTTTTGTGAATATGTGTTTTCTCTTGGGTAAATATCTACAAGTAGGATTGCTGGGTCATTATATCATAATCATAGTTGTACATCTAACTTATGAAAAACTACCAAACTGTTTCCCAAACTGGTTCTATCGTTTTGTATTCACACCAGCAACATCTATGAGCTTCAGTTACTTCACATTCTCACCACACTTGGTATTGTCAGTCATTTGTCAATTATGAGTGTGTGCTAATGTCTCATTGTGGTTTTAATTTAAATTTCCCTCATGATTAATGATATTGATAATCTCATGTGCTTCTTGGTCGTTTGTATTTTTTTGATTTATTCAAATCTTTTGTACAATTTTTAATCAGGTAGTTTGATTAGTATTTAGTTGTATATGTTCTTTATAGATTATGTGTACAGACCATTATCGTATATATTTTGTAGATATTTTCTCCCACACTGAAGCTCATCTTTTCACTTTTCTTTTAAAGAGTTTTTAATTTTGATGAAATTCAATTTATTGGTTTCATGGTTCATGCCTTTTTGTATTCTATCAAAGAAGACTGCTTAGTACAAGGCCATGAAGATCTTCTCCCATAATTTCTTCCAGAACTTTTGTAGTTTTAACTCTAACATTTAGGTGTGTAATCCATTTCAAGTTAATTTTTGTTTAAAATGTGAGGTCAAGGTCAAGGTACTTTTCTTTTGCATGCGACTACGTAGTTGATCTACCACCATTCTTGAAAAGGCCATCCTTTCCGTATTCATATGCTTTGGCTCATTCGTTGATACCAGTTGGCCATATATATGGGAGTCTACTTTTGGACTTTCTATTTTGCTTCATTGATCTGTATGTCTGTCCTTAGGACAATACCCCACTTTCTTGATTATTTTAGCTTTGTAGTAAATCTTGAAATCAGGTGGTGTTAGTTTTTCAGTTTTGTTTTTGCTTTTTGTTTTGGCCGTTCTAGGTCCTTTGCATTTCTATATAAACTTGATCAACTTGTCAATTTATTTATTTCCTTCCTTTTTTTTTTTTTCAGAGATTGAGTCTCACGATGTCCAGTCTCAAACACCTGGGCTCAAGCCATCCACCTAGCTCATCCTCCTGTGTAAATTGGACACCAGGTTCATGCCACCAAAATAAGATAAATTTGTCCATTTCTTAAAAAAAAAAAAAAAAACCTCCTAGAATTTTGATTGAGATTGCATTGAATCTGTGGAATCTATGGATCAATTAAAGGAGAAATGACATTGTAGCAAGAGTAAGACTTCCAAACCGTGAACACAGTATCTCTCTCTTTTATTAGGTCTTTGATTTTTCTCAATGTTTTGAGTTTTCAGGATACAGATCTTCCATGTGTTTTGTTATATAACTTACTCATAAGTGTCGTGATTTTTTAATGTTAATGTAAATAATATTCTCATTTTAATTTCTAATTATTCATAGCATATAGAAATAGAATTGATTTTTTTCATATTGACATGTTTCTTGCACAGGTGCTAATTCACGTTTTAGTTTGAGTCACTTTTTTATAGGTGCTTTGGCATTTTTTATGTAGACAATCATGACATCTATTAATAGAGACAGTTTTCTTTCTTTCCAATCTGCTGTATGCAAGTCATTTCTTTCTTTTTCTTTCTTTTTTTTTTTTTTTTTTTTTTTTGCCTGATTGCACTAGCTAGGGTCTCTAGTACAACATCGAACAGAGGTGGTGAGAGCAGACAGCCGTGCCTTATTCCTTGTCTTAGGAGGAAAGTATTCAGTCATTCACTATTAAGAATTATGGTAGCTGTAGGTATGCAGGTAGATAAGTAGTTTTAGTGAATGCTCCATGTGCGCTTGATAAGAATGCATATTCTGCTGTTGGGTAGAACATTCTATAAATATCAATTAGGTCAAAAGAACTAAAATTCCCTTTATTGAGTTGATGACTTTCTCTTCTATTTCTAGTTTGCTGACAGTTTGTATTATGATCCTCTGTTGATTTTTGTCAAATGCTTTTGCTGCATTTGTTGAAATGATCTTATGCCTTTTTTCCCCTTGTCTGTTGATATGGTGAATTGCATTGATTGATTTTTAAACATTGAACCAGCCTTGCATTTCTATTGTAATGGTCACAATATTTTATCTTTTTATACCACTGGATTTCATTTGCTAGCATTTTGTTGACGTATGTGGGAAAATTGGTCTGTAGGAATATTGGTCTGTAGTTTTCTTTTCTTGTAATGTCTTTAACCAGTTTTGGTATCAGGATAATCATATTAAAAATCTCCTCCTCTTTTATTTTCACTGCATAGAATTAGTCTTATTTCTTTCTTTAGTGTTTGATAGAATTCAGCAGGATAGACAATTAGGGCTGTGGTATTCTTTGTTGGATGCTTTGTAATCAACTCAGTTTCTTTAATTGTTAACACTATTCAAACTATTTCAAATTGGATGAATTGTTGTAGTTTGTGCTTTTTAAGGTATTGTTCTATTTCATTTAAGTTGCCAAACTTATGTGTGTAGAGTTTTTCATAGCATTCCCTTATCCTTTTGGTGTCTGCAGGGCATGTAGTGATATCTCCTGTTACATCTTTGATATTGGTGATTTGTTTCTTCTCTTTTTTTCTTTGTCAGGCTTGCTGGAGGATTGTTAAATTTTATTGATTTTTTTAAAAGAACTAGTTTTTGTTTCATTGATTTGCTCTATTGTTTTTCTATTTTAAATTTCATTGATTTCTGCTCTTTTTGTACAGTGTCTTCTTTCTGCTTGCTTTGGATTTAATTTTTTTTCTAGTTTCTTAAGCTGAAAGTTAAGAGACATTTCTTCTTTCCTAATATCAGTCTTTAATTCTATAAATTTCTCTCTAAGCATTATTTTAGCTGATGCTGTGCTTTTAGTTCATTAAATTATTTTCTAATTTATTTTATGAATTTTTCTAATTTATCTTATAAATTATTTTCTAATTTATCTTATGAATTTCTCGTTGAATCATGAGTTATGTAGCACTATGTTATTTAATTTCCAAATATTGGGGAATTTTTAGATATCTTTCTACTATCCTACTTTAAAAATTTGCATTTTTAAAGGCTTGTTTTGTGCTCCAGAATAGTATCTATATTAGTGATTGCTCCATGTACATGTGACAAGAATGTGTATTTTGCTGTTGAGTGAAATGTGCTGTAAATATTAAGTTTGTTGATTGTTATTTAAGCCTTCTATATGCTTTCTTTTAAAATTTTTTATTTTTATTAAATATAATTTATTATACCATCCACTCATTTAATGTGTACAGTCCAGTGGATTGTTAGTGTATTCACAGTTATGCATTCATCACCCAGAACATTTTTATAACTCCAAAAAGAAATTTCATATTGTTGAGTAATCACTCCCCATTTGCTTCAATTGGGCCTGCTAAACAATATGAAATTTCTTCTGGAGTTATAAAAATAGATTAGAAATAGAAATTTCTAATCTTTCTATTTCTATGGCTTTGCCAATCCTGGACATTTCAGACTAATGAAATCATGCAATATGTATTGTTTTGTGTCTAGCTTCTTTGGCTTTGCATAATATTTTCAAGGTTTATCTATGTTGTGGCAATTGCTAGAACTTCATTCCTTTTTATGGCCTAATAATACTTCATCATATGTATACACAGTCCATCAAAGATTTGCCTGCTTGCTAAAATTTACTTGTAATCCCAAAAATCAACACTCATAGTGCTTTCACAGTCATTTGTGGACTTGAACAGAAAAACAAAAAATTGGATTTAGCCAATGTGCATATTCTCAGCTGAGGTCAAACAAAGTGATACCCAGCTATCTTGTTTTAGCCGTCATGCTGTAAACCAGTGTCCTTTTTGTGGTCTGTTTATTCCCATGTTGTCCTAGTCCACCTAGTGTTGCTGTAAAGGAATACCTGAGGCTAGGTAATTTATAAAGAAAAGAGATTTATTTGGATCATGTTTCTTCAGGCTGTACAAGAAGCATGGCACCAGCATCTGCTTCCAGTGAGGGCTTCAGGTTGCTTCCACTCATGGCAGAAGGCCAAAGGGAGCCAGCATGTGCAGAGATCACATGGTGAGAGAGGAAGCAAGAGAGAGAAGGTGCCAGGTTCTTCTTAACAATCAGCTCCCACAGGAACTAATAAGAGCAAGAACTTACTCATTACCACAAGGATGATACCAAGCCATTCATGAGGGATCCACTCTCATAATCCAAATATCTTTCATGAGGCCCCACCTCCAATATTGGGGATCACATTTCAATATGAAGTGTGAAGGAGTCAAATATCCAAGCCATAGCACTTAATATTTTTGCTGATTTTTTTTTTTTTGCTTTTTATTGATGAATTCGCTATTTAAAATCCTCCCCACCCAAGTATAGTACTGAAGTGCTACCTTGGGTTGTTCAGCACAAGAAGTCTGTGATATGCCTTACAGAGAAAATACATGTTTTAGATAAGCTTTATTGAGGCATGAGTTATAGTGCTGTTGGCTGTGAGTTAGATGTTAATGAATTAACAATAAATATTCAATAAGGTATCTTTAAAAAAAAACAAAGACAAAGCAAACTTATTGATTAGTTGGCAAAAATGTTATGACCAGAGGCTCACAGGAATGTAACCGTATATTTTGCCTAGGTGCAGTGGTTCAGTGTTCACTAAGTCAATGATTATGGTGACAATACTATCCTGCATTTTGTTTACCCATTCATCAGTTGATGGACATTTGGCTTGTTTCCACTTTTGATCTATTATCAACAGTGCTGCTATAAATATTCATATACAGGCTTTCATGTCTCTATATTGTGCTGTCAACTACTGAGAGAGGAATGTTGATGATTCCAAATGTTATTGTGAATCTGTGTATATCTCATTTTGGTCATTTTTGCCTTTTGTATTTTGAAACTGTTAAGCACATACACATTTATGATTCTTATGTCTTCTCAGTGAATTGACTATTATTTTAAGTAATATTTTACTTTACTCCTAGTAATATTCTTTGTCTTGACTGGATGACAGATATTGCAAAATTTACATTATTAATTGCTGGATTTTGTTATATTCCTTTAAATAGTGTTGGATTTTTTTGATACACAGATAAGTTACATGGAATGATTTGGACCCTTTCAAGGCTTGCTTTCCAACTCTGTTAGTGTGAGTTCAGGGGGGTCTTAGGGCTAACTTATCCCTACTGCTAAAATAATACCCTTCTGAGGAATCTATTCAATTTCCTGTGTATTACAAGGTCTTTTTATTCTGGTTGGTGAAATATAAGCTGCTTTCAAGTCTAGGAATTCTTCTGCCACACCGTTTTAGTGGCTCTTTTCCTGCCTGTCATGCACATACAGATATATACTCAGTGAAAAACTTGAGGATATTCCTCTACGTCTCTCTCCAGAGCACTCTTATTGGTTCGTTCTCTCTCTCTCTCCCTCTCCCTCTCCCTCTCCCTCTCTCCCTCCCTCCCTCCCCCCCCACCTTTCTCCCTCTCTCTCCCCCTCCCCTGCTTCCCTCCTTCCCTTCCTCCCCCTCTCTCTTTACTCTCTCCCTTCTCTCTCTGTCTCTGGTACTATGCTGCCTTGGCTCCCCAAACTCTGATCTCTGTCTCTTCACCTCAGCATGATGGTTGGGCCGTTTTGGGTTCCTCTTCCCTGTGCTGCAGCTTAGAAAGAGCCTGCAGGCAGAGACTTGGGGACATCACAGAGCTCACCTCATTTGTTTCCCTTCTATCATAGATCACAATCCTGCAGTGCATCTTGTTTAATATGTGAAGGCCATTGTTTCATATATTTTGTTTGGTTTTCTGCTGTTTAAGGCAGGAGGGTAAATCTGGTCCTGGTTCTTCCATCTTGACTGAAAGATAATTCCTGAGAGTCCTGGGTGCTCTTTTTATGACAAATATAATCCAGTTGCCTTTCTGTTGAAAACTTTTTAATGACTTCCTTGGGCATCAATTTCAAAAGAGTAAATAAATGAAGGGGAAAGGGATGTGTGTGTATCTCTAAAGATGGAAGAAGTTAAAACAAGGTCTTTAGGGAACCAGAAATAGTGATGGAGTCTAGACAATGAAAGGTGCAAACACATGATGGGGAGGTCCAGGGGTGGATTATGAAGGCAGAACCAAAAAAACTGGTCGAGAATCCCAGTGCCTGGAGTCCCTCTGCTGGAATCCACATGTAGCTAAAACAGTATCCCACTCTGGCCATTTCAGTTACTCAGCTTCATGTCCTCTTTGCCCATATATCCTTCATCCTGTAGAGTCTTGCCAAGAATACAGACCATGTAAATCATGTTGACTATGCTGCTAGATTTTGTGGGAGAGTTATTTGAACAAATTAGAGAACTAAAATGGAAACATCTTTTGCCTTTAAGATTGAAAATGGGAAGATGGAAAGACAGACTATAATTGATTAAAAAGGACCCAATCAATGGTTAAAAAAAAAAAGTTGGGCAAAACAGCAACGTTTCAGCTGTCTGAGAACCAAATAGGTTCAGGAGGGAAGCCCTAAGGAGGGAAGCCATATTCTGCTTCTGGGTGAATCCTGTGGCTGACAGAGTCATTTAAGCCATAATCAGAAAAGGAAATGGGCTCCCTGGTCTAGGTGTTTTTTGCTGCAACTGTTTACGTGCCAGAAAGGACAGCTTGGGTCTGTTCTTCTCAACTTCTACCTTGGGTTTTGGGAGACACATGAGCTCCCTTGGGTTACTGAAAGGGTACTGGCTGGGTGAAGCAAGAAAGATGTCAATAATTATTGAGGGAAAATATGTGAACTGTTGTATCAGAGCCTTAAAGACCTCATCTCATAATCTTAACAGTAACCCACATTTTACAGAGGAGAAAATTGAGGCTCAGAAAGGTTACGTGCATGCTTTCAAGTTGGGGCTGTGTGCAAGCCCACCAAGCCATAAAATGAAAGAGATTATTAGGTTTCATGGTGAGAACAGCTCCAGCCAAGTTAGAATCCTGACTATAAGTAAACATAAAGATGGGTGACATACACTTGTCTATGTCATAATAAATTATAAATAGAATGATTTTCTTTAGAGAGTTTAACATACTGTCAAAGTACAATTTTCAAAAAGTTAAGACATAACTCTTGTACAAATTTGGAATGAACACATGTCAAATATGTTATTTAATTCATTAAGGAGGGAATTTATAAGATGGTAACTCTGGTGCAAAAATATTGGAGGAACTGGGTGTTCCTTGGCAACAAAAAATAAAGAGAGAATGAGATTACTAGATAAGATACAAAACTCGTTAATGTCTTACAGGGCAATAAAATGATAATCTTTTAGGTTAACTTTTCTCTCAGACAGAAATCATTTGCATCTCCGCCAGACAAAAATGTCTACAAGTTAGCATGTAATTTCACAAAGTCTGAGACCTGTAAACGTTAATTAAAAAGGAGTCAAACAAAGATACAGTTTCCTAGATAATTGAATACTCATTGATGGATTTCTTAAACAACTCGTTGCATGATATTAAAAGGTCATGGTTTCTCTCTTATTTCCAAATTTTGGTTGATTATTTTTCTTGTCAGTACGCTAGGAAATCTATCATAATAGTGTCAAGTCCTTTGACAGAAAGTGATTTCAGGTTTTATGGGGCCTGGAGATTTTTTACAATATTAGAGTTTCTTTGGAAAAAAAAATTCAAAAATATTTTACTTTTGCAAATCTTATAAAAATATGTCATCATGAAAACTTGTAAATTTATATCCTCCAAGGGCATTGGAAGGAGTCTTTTAACCAAGTGTCTTTAGCTCTGAGTTAATGTCTAACTGTGTTCGTTCATTTGCTTGCTGCTGATAAAGACATATCCAAGACTGGGTAATTTATAAAGAAAAAGAGGTTTAATGGACTCAGTTCCATGTGGCTGTATCACCAGTGGAGGGTGTCCAGATTCTTGGCATCTTGAACAAAGAATTGGACAAAATGCACAAAGCAAGGAAGGAATGAAGGGATTTATTGTAAATGAAAGTACACTCCACAGTGTGGGAGTGGCCAGAGCATGGGGGTCAGGGCCTGGATACAGAATCTTCTTGAGTCCAAATACCCTCTACAGGTTTCCCCTTGGCCACTTGGTGGTCACCTCATGTAAATGAAGTGGCCTGCAATCAGTCTGATTGGTTGCTTTTTGCAACCAGGCTAAAGTGTAGTTACAAAGGTAATACTCCTGTGCAAACTTCTGATTGGCTGCAAATACCAACCAATCAGAGGTTAAGGCGAAGTTACAAAGTTGCACTTTTAGGCAAAGGAAGACTGCTGACAATCAGTCTTGACTAGTTGCAGACAGTCAATTTTCCATCTGTCCTGCAGAGAAGGTGGGAGTTTGTAACCGGAGTAGCCTCTGGTCCTTTTGTTACTTAGGTGTGGAAAGTTAGGGTTTTCCTTTCAATTTAGTTCTCAGAAGTTATGGTGTGAAATGGCCTTATTTTCCCTGCCTCCAGATGCTGTTCTCCTGCCTCAGCTGGGGAGGCCTCACAATCATGACAGAAGGTGAAAGGTACATCTTACATTGTGGCATACAAGGGATAACGAGAGCCAAGTGAAAAAGGTTTCCCCTTATAAAACCATCAGATCTCATGAGACTTATTCACTAACATGGGAACAGTATGGGGAAAACCACCCCCATCATTCAATTATCTTCCACCACTGGGTCTCTCCCACAACACATGGGAATTACGGGAGCTACAATTCAAGATGAGATTTGGGTGGGGACACAGACAAATCATATCAATAACCAACCTAGCTACTTATAATTGTTTGAATTATCTAATATTCTGTATTAAGGTCATTCTGCTCACTGTTCCACAGGTGATTTGGTTGAATGCCCTACCTCCTTACAAGTTGTCTTTAAAATCTTATACCAGAAAATATGTGCCGGCATTAAATTTTCACTAGTTAAGAAGATATTAAAGGCTAATGTGAACAAACTAATTTGTGTTCAGTCTATATTTGACAAACTCTACTTTGTTAACAAATGTGTGTTCTTGACAGATTCTCTTCTGTCCCCAATCACTGAAGAGGCTCTGCCTTCACCAGCTCAGTTTCTTCCCATACCCCAACCTTCAAAGCAAGTTCTGCCTGGTATTTACCAGACTAGTTTTCCACTATCTCCCTCCCTCCCTCCTTCCTTCCTTCCCTCCTTCCCTCCCTCCCTCCCTCCCTTCCTCTCTTCCTCCCTTCCTCTCTTCTTCCCTTCCTCCCTTCCTCCTTCCTTCTTTCCTTCCTTCCTTTTTCTTGATACAGGGTCACACTGTATTGCCCAAGCTGGCCTTGAGATCCTGGATTCACTCCTGGGCTCAAGTGACCTTCCCCCCTCAGCCTCTTGAGTAGCTGCAACAACAGGCATATGCACTACCACACCTGGCTTTACCTTTTTGGGATGCTGACTTGAGGTATGGGGGAAAATTAACTGAGAAAAGGAAGGAAATGCAAGCAGACTATTAGAATGAAGAATGTGTATAGAGCATTTACTATGTGCTGGGCACTGTTCTAAGAGCTCTGAATGTATTAACCTACCAGAAGCAGGCACTACTAGTATTCTTATATTATAGGGGAGGAAACAAAATGAATAGATAACTTGCTCAGGTAAAGCCAAAACCCATGTTTCCATCTCAGAGCAAAATCACATTCAAAGAAACATGAAGAGTTTGTGTTTTTCTGTGTAGGGCCTTTGAAAAACGTAGTCTAAACACAGTGTTTATATTTACTCTTATTAAAATCCTTTGGCTTTTTAAAATTCTGTAATTCCCTTTGCATTGGGTCAAATGACAAAAATCCAACTGAAACTTTCTCAAGCCTAAAGGGGCTCTCTTGAGGCTCTTGTAACTGGGCTGTTCTCCTTTCAGGCATGGCTGGATCCAGGGCCTTTAGTGATGCCATCAGAATTCTGAGTGTTTGTCTCCCCACCTCTTGGCTCCGCTTTCCTCTATGTAATGGTTTTGTTCTACAGGCAGTTTCTCTCATACTGCTGAGGAAAGTTGCTCCCAACAACCCCAGGCTCACACAATCCCTACAACTAGAAATCCCAGAGTAAAATTGCCACCTCCCCTCTCCCAGTGTCCATAGAGCATGCCATAGGGAAGGCCACTGTTCCAGATGATGGAGACTGCTGGTTGGTCAGACTGGGCCACAGAGCAGGTGAAGAAGGTCATGGGAGAACTTCGTTTTTCCAGGACCACATGCAGTGTGAGAAGCATAGTCCCCAATAAGGAGAAAGAGCATGTTGTTACCTGCCGAAGGGGAAAGGATACCAATCAGGTGAAATCAGTAGGCATCCATGACACTCTGAAACACTGCTCTTGCTCCCTGCTGACTCAGATTTTCATCTCTTTCGTGCCATTTAGAAACTGTGATCTCACATCCCAACATCTCGGCATGAATTCTACCCAGAGCTCTCAACAGATTATATTTCTGCATTGACTCTCCTCTCCCACAGCCTCCTTCTGATTTAGACTTGCATGCCAATCACTTACATTTTAATGTGATTTTTCTCACTAATGCATGACATAGTGCATTAATGAACTAATGCAGTTTCCCTATAATATTTGAACTTGAAGCATAAATGAGCAATTAAAGCATTTATCCCTAGCTTAAATTAATTTTAGCATAGGCAGATAGGGAGGCTGCAACTTCCCTGCAACCTGTGAAAATCCAGCAGATGGGCAGTTTTTTGTATGCAAGCTGTTGTCACAGAGTTCACTGACCACACACCAGTTCATCGAGGCAGAACAGAATCTGCCTGCAGCCCGTACACAGAGAATTCTTTCCATAAACAGTCATAGTTTCTTTTAGGCCTGGGACACATGAACAGACGCTTCTGATCAAGGAGATTTACTAGTGGCTCAAAATGTTCTTACCTTCTCTGGTTACCCAAACCAAATAGTTGACCCAACCACATTTCATCTGATATCACCATATCTGAATAGCCCTGTTATTCTTGCACAATTCTCTTTTTCTTTATACTTCCTTTCTCAGTCTCAGCAAAAACACATTGTAACCTCTCACTCTTACTCATTTTTGACCACTTACTGCCTCTTCTTTTATCTGCTACATAACTCTTGAATGAGAGCTGCCTACAGCAGTAAAGGAAGCAAGAATTATGTTGGCTGGATGATGGAGTGGCATCCCAGATGCTACAAACAGTGGGAATAAATGGAAGGGAAGGTGACATTTCGTCTCCAGCACTGGGTGGAGGAGGCTATTATTAAATCAACTAACAGCTCATGCCTAGAGCAGCAGCTGTGAAATCTCCACTGCTGGGCCAACCTTTGGTTTTTAAATACATTCTGCCCATAGGTGGCCCAATGTTATCTCTAAATTGTTTCTTGTCAACAAATGAGCTCACCCCTAGCCCCTGGGGGTGGCGGCAAAGCATTGCAAGGTCTGTCACTACCTTGCAAGCACAAGAAAAGTGTGGTATTTCTAGTGGAGAGAATTGCTTTATGTATGCCTGCGTTTCTTCCACATTCTTCCAGTTGAGTTGGCATTGATTCATATAACAAACTTCTTCCCCAAGGAATAGGCTTTGCTAATATAAGAACACTAAATAATACACACATCACCCGACTTTATTTTCTTCATTCTGTTGGTGACATTGGTCCCTGTGGGCCAGTAATCAATAGCAGTTTGCTATTTCTGTGCTGTAAAACACTTTGCTATTAAATGCTGCTTTCCCCTCCTGTGTTCCTTAGGGCAACGTTTCTCTGTCAACCAGTACCATTATAGCTGGGGTCTCAAGGATAGCTGGGGCTGTCTTGCCAATAAAATTCAGGCATGTCTGGGTACCTCTGGAACACTGTGGACCTATAAAAAGCCCATTTGGAGGTTCATTTGCATGAATGTCCAAGAAATTTATGGGACGAAACTCCTACAAGAAGAAAGGATTCGTGTGTGTGCACAAATGTGAGTGAAGGGGTGATTTTGAGTATGATGGGGAGTGCAGGGCTCACACTGCCCCATGGATCCCCCTTCCTGCTGCCCCCACCCTTAGCTTTCCTCTGTACCTTTTTCCCACAGTTCTCTGGCTAGAGTGGGGGAGGAAGGTTGAGATACAAAAACAAAGGAGAGGTGTTTCACTAACATCTCTGTGAGGCTGTGAAAGCAGAAAGATGCAGTCTCCTATGGCCCATGTTACAGAGCACAACACAAATGGAAAACAGTGTGTTATCCCCATTCTATAGGGGCCAACCTGTCAGCTCAACATTGCCATCCAGAGCAGCAGAGCACCAAAGCCACCCAGCACAACCCAGTGCTGTCTGAGTGGGGAAGGTAGCAGATCACAGGAAACATGTACAAAGCTGTGGAGACAGGTTATGCTCAGGCTTCACCAAGGCTGCCATCTCCCTGTACTCTTTGGGAATAATTTGGTTGAGGGGCAGGGGTAGCAGGAAAGATGTATAGCTAGAGTTGCTGAAATTGTGCCTACATGCTGAGTGATAAAAAATCGTGTTGTTACCATTTCTGTGACCTGTTTCCCCCAGGTTTGATGTGTGGAGATGAAATTCACTTATGATAAAAATGCATTTATTCAGTTGTCAGTGAGGTTTTCTTCCAAAATATAATTTTGATTCTAAGTCACTCCATTTTCTAGTTCTTAAATGAGCTGACATTTGGAATTAGTCTGGTTTTTTATTGGTCCCATAATATACACTGTTTTTAAGAGGCTCCTAAAAGCATGGCAACTCAAGGAAGGCCAAAAGATTATAATATTGGATTTGAATTACAAATACACTTTCAGCAGGACAAAGAGCAGGCCATATCCTTCACCAAGCTTCTACTGGGTGTCCCTATTTTAAGACTGTAATTTGGATGACTGCAATTATTTGCATTTTTATTACTAATTGCTCTTGCCATTGGTGCAGCCAGCCACTTTTGGGTGCAATTACCCCCTCATGGGAGCAATTATATATAAAAACAATTCTGCACGTGCAGCTCATTGTGACAAAACAAAAGGAGGCTGAGGAGAACAATTTGGCTCATCAAGTCCTGTCTCCAGCTTCATCCATAGAAACCTGTGCCAGCTATAAGGTAGAACAGCAGGGACGGGAAAGTAGCACCTATCCTGGGATATGCAGGCTGGAGCAGTCCTTCTGCTGTCTATGAACATACTTTAGAGTATTAGATTGTGGGTTTATTTACTTAGAGAAAAGCAACTCATCTTGGCCAGTCATTGACCTTTTGCTAAAGTGGGTTCCAAACACCAAATCAAGCCATAGAGCCCTCTAATTAAATACCCAGACTTTCAGAAAATGCCAGATTTTTATGAAATTGTTTTTTTACTAAGAGCACTGACACATCCATTCCACTGAATTACACACACCAATCTACCTCCCCTTGTCTCTACTAGACACATAAACTTAACTGCTCCAGCCCTAGGATTGGGAATGATGGTGTAATGAGCTGACACATGAGGTCTGAGCACCAGGAGCAGCAGCCCCAATTGCAAAATGCAGCAGGCATTCTACACCAACCATCTTAGGGTTTCCAGGCAGCCCACAGACCAAATTGTCGTATTGCACCTCATTACCCATTCAAATTTTAATTAGAAATGGGAAATGGGAGTGCATCCAAGGCCACCATCAGCCTGTATGTAGAGGCTGTGTCCACAATTACCTCATTGTGCCTCAATTTCCTCCTCTGTAAAATGGGGATAATAGCCCCTGCCTCATAGAGTTGTGACAGTGATTAAAGGAGCCAATTCAAGGAAATACTTAGAACAGTGCCTAGCACTCCAAAAAATGTTAACTAGTTTTATCATCTGTACTATTTTGTTGCAATTATTTATTTCTAGATCTGTCTCCTCTTTGAGTTGTTAGGAAAAATTATACAAAACTGGAGATAATCATACAGATTTTGGCATCATAGTCAAGCATTGTTTAATACACAGATCTAAAGGAAAAGTAACTTTGACTTACTATTTTTTGTTAACTAGAGGCTAGATTCTGGAAAGTTAGATGTTTATTTGCAGAAGATTGATAAATTACAAATGATTTTTATCTAGGAAAGAGGCAAACTATTTTCTTCCAGTCAAAAAGAATAAACCCAAAGATTTAGCGTCCTGGAGGAAGCACATTACCTGTTTTGTACCTAATTTTGCCACCGTATTTCAGCATTTTCTTTTTTCCTATTGACTATATTTTCCTTTGCTCCCGCTTTGCCATTTTGCTGGTCCCCTCATTAATGAATTATATAAATCTTTGACACACACTCACTATATATTTTTCTGAAATCCATATTTTTACTTTTTAAATTTTATTTTTGACATATGTATGTATGTATTTTTTTTTTGAGAGGGAGTTTTGCTCTTGTTGCCCAGGCTGGAGCGCAATGGCGTGATCTCAGCTCACTGCAACCTCCACCTCCTGGTTTCAAACAATTCTCCTGCCTCAGCCTCCCAAGTAGCTGGGATTACAGGCACCCACCACCATGCCCAGCTAATTTTGTATTTTTAGTAGAGACAGGGTTTCTCCGTATTTGTCAGGCTGATCTTGAACTCCCGACCTCAGGTGATCTGCTACCTCAGCCTCCCAGAGTGCTGGGTTTACAGGCGTAAGCCACTGTGCCTGACCATTTTTACTTTTTTTTAAAAAAAGTATTTGCCAGAAGCCATGAACTCCCTGGAGGTGGAACTCTCTCACTGTTATCGTTGTGTGCTAGTTCAGTGTTTCTCACATTTTAACGTGGATCCAAATCAACTGAGTGTTACCAGCAGTGAATCCATATGGGTCTGCAGCAACCTCAATTCTTGCCTCCTAAGAAGAAAGAATTCTACTGAGGAGGGATAAGGCAAAAGGAGAGACTGAGGCAAGTTTTAAAGCAGAAATCAAAGTTATTAATAATTAAAAAGCCTTAGAGCAGAAATGAAAGGAAGAGAGTCAAGAAGTCAACTTGAGAGATCAAGTGTGTGGTTTGACCTCTGACTTAGGGTTTTATATGTTGGCATACTTCCAGGGTCTTGCATTATCTCCCTGATTCTTCCCTTGGGTTGGACTGTCTGCATAGGCAGTGGCCTGCCAGCGTTTAGGAGGGAAGCATGTGCAGTGTGTTTCCTGGAGTTGTGCACATGCTCACTTGAGGCATTCTTCCCTTACCAGTCGAATGTCCCTGGAAGGTCTTACCCCATTTAAACTCCATCATTTTGCCTCTTGATGTGTATGCATGAGCTCACTTGCCCAACTCCTGAGATCTTATCAGGAAGCTGCTGATTACCAGTTTCAGGCTTTTTCTATCTACTGGGAGACTGCCTTTCCCTGGCACTAGATGCGACTGACCAATTGTTATTTTGGAGAGACAGTTAACAACTGCCTGACCATCACCTGATGGTTGCCTGACATTCCTGGTGGGGGCTGGGCAGAGCCCTCTCCTGCCCTGCACATGCCTGACTGGCTACCTACTATAACATGAGGATTCACTCGGTCTAGAGAGGCCTAAAATACGAAATTTCTAAAGATGCTGCTGCTTTAGTCCTGAGCACAAAGCCTGGACTTAGAAACTGCAGGTGCTTAGAAATGTCTCTAAACATCCACCTCTGAGGACAAATGACATGTCTTACTCCTTATTGCTACCTCCTCCAATACCTTTTATTTCCAAAACTTTTATGAGTAATACAGGGGACCTGATTTGGGTGGGGACACAATTAGTAGGGCTTGCTTATCATAAAGACTTAGTTAAATGAGAGCTCAATAAGAGAGTGGGGGAAGGTGGGAGGTAGTTCAATAATAGGAAAATGCAGTTAGGATGTAAAATCTAACCCACTTACTGTGGCTGTGGTCCCCCCTATCGATGCCTCCATTGCAGGACTCTCAGCAGGAAGATGTCTGACACCAGCAGCATTGCCCAACCTCATTCCCCAAAGTCTGCGTGGATCCCCTCTCAGGCAATTTTAGGCTTCAGAGAAGTGAATCATAGTTGGCCTTGTTAGAAATAAACTTTCAGTGCTGCAAAGGAAATAATACTTGAATATAAATTTTCTCAGCAAGGTAATTTACTTCTGTGGAAGGGTGTGTCTCATGGATAGAGCAACAGTGAGAGCACAGCTGAACAAGGGAGGAGAAGGGGTTCTTATCCCTGATGCAGGTAGTCCCTACTGCTGTGTCATTCCCCTATTGGCTAGGGTTGGACTGCACAGTCTAAGTTAATTCCCATTGGCTATTTTAAAGAGAGCAGGGGTACAAGCCAGAGTGGCAGGATGAGCAGTTTCGGCAGGAAAGATGGTTACGGAACAGGTGACTAAAGTTGACTCAGGTCAGAGCAGGTGACTAGGATGAGTTAGGACTCTAAATATGTGGGTTAGGAGGGGAATGTGCAAGGGGGACATGTGGTTTCAGTGAAAGGAATAGGGGCAGGTAACCAGGGAAACAGATGTGAACTACTGATTAGAGCTGGTGGGAAGGTTGTTTACTGAAACTAGGGGCAAGGAGACAAACAGAATGGGGAAGTTAAACTTTAAAATGGAGAACAAAGAACAAGAAGACTGAACATACTGACATACTGATTCTTTGAAGAGAAACTTGGAACTCACTGTATTTAACAGCCCTAAAAACACAATAGGGACTTCTAACCTAGGCAGCAGACTTAGTTTCTAGCTTCTATTATCTGAGGGCATCCTACCTCCATGTGCTTTCATGTATGTAATATTAACAGGCAGTTAACTCTCTACTACTAGAAAAATAAAATAATCATGTAGTCCTTGTGTGAATTTAGGCAGAGTTATAATTGTCTACCCCAGTGGTTCTCAAACCTGAGGGAACATTAGAATTGGGAGCTTATATAAAGACATACATATACCTGGGTCTCACTTTTAGAGAGTCTGCTGTAGTTAGCTTGGGCAACATATGAATGATATTCCTCTATGGCTAAAGAGGAGATGGCATTAGCTCATTAGCTGCACTGTCATTGCAGTAAGTGGCAAGTTGTTAGGTACTGACTTCTTCCATCATTCTCCAACACATTAAGGCAAAGGTATCTCTAGTCCTCTTAGAAGCACTGCAGATTTTCAAAGAAAGTAATTTTAATTTTAATTTTCTGTACTTTATAATGTGAATACGTTAGAACTACTTTTCAGGGGGAAGTGCTAGATGCTGTGAAAAGTCTGATATGAGTGGCATGAATCCTGGCCATGAGGTGCCACATCCCCAAGCACCTGGCAACAGGAGGAATAATGTTCTACCTGAGGCTAAAACTAATACAGTCGACACATGATAAAATTAAGCAACCGAATGATTGTAAATATGTGATTATAAAGTTTTCTTTGGCTTTTAAATAGAATACTTTTATTATTAAAATAATATATTTCTAAAAAAAAAATAAATTACTTTGGAAAGAGTTATACGAGGTAAGAATGTAAAGTTTCCGTTTCGGTATGCTCTCACTCCCCATCAGCCCCCTGCTCCAAGCTCCTCCTACCTCAAACGGAGCTTTCATTGACTCTAGTGCATTTTCTTCCAGAGCTCTTCTGCACGTGTACAAACACATGCTTGTGTGTATACCTTTTACTTCTTTTTGCATCCCGTTTCTAAGTCTTCCCTACCATTCTTGCTTAAATCTACGCTAGTCAGGTTTTCCTTTATCCCAGGCAACTTTATCACAGGCAACTTCAGCAAAGCTCCCACAGTGGTTAAGTCCTATGAAAAATCTCTAGTTGACACAGTGGCTCACTCCTGACATCATATACTTCTGGTTTTCCTCCTACCTCCTAGCTATGCCTTCTCAGTCTCCTCTGCTGTGTTTTCTTTAATCCTCTCTCTGAATTTCACATTTGGATACCTTCCCCCCACCCTCCAGTTCTCCAGGCCCTTTCCTGTTCTATCTGCACTTACTCCCTCAGTGATCTCCATCAGTCTCTTGGCTTTAAACACCATCTGTATGCTGATGACACCCAGATTTATGTTTCCAGTATGGATAACTGTCATAAACTTTATGTTTTGGTTTGGTTTTTGTTTTTAAATGAATATTTATTTGTATGCATATATCTTTTTTGCCTTCCCAACTTTTATTTTAGGTTCAGGGATACATGTGCAGGTTTGTTACATGGGTAAATTACATGTTGTAGGGATTTGGTACACAAATAATTTTGTCACTCAGATAATGAGCACAGCACTTGATAGATAGTTTCTCAATCCTCACTCTCCTCCCACCCTTCACCCTCAAGCGGCTCCAGTATCTTTTGTTGTCTCCTTTGTGTACATGTGTACTTAACATTTAACTCCCACTTATAAATGAGAACATGCAGTATTTGATTTTTGGGTTCCTGCATTAATTCTCTTAGGATAATGGCCTCCAGCTTCATCCATGTTGCTGCAAGGAACATGATCTCGTTCTTTGTTATGACTGCATAGTATTCCAAAGTGTGTATGTAGCACATTTTCTTTATCTAGTCCACTGTCTATGGGCATCTAGGTTGATTCCATGTCTTTTTTGGGGGGAGAGGCAGGGGGAGTTGTTTTATTAATTTGTTTTTTATTTTTTGCTTAAATTTTTTTTTATTTCAATAGTTTTGGGAGGAACAGGTGGTGTTTGGTTACAGGTATAAGATCTTTAGTGGTAATTTCTGAGATTTTGGTGCACCCATCGCCTGAGCAGTGTACACTGTACCCAATGTGTAGTCTTGTATCCCTTGCCACCCCCAACCCTTTCCCTTGAGTCCCCAAAGTCCAATATATCATTCTTACACCTTTGTGTCCTCATAGCTTAGCTCCCACATATGAGTGAGAACGTGAAATGTTTGGTTTTTCATTCATGAGTTACTTCACTTAAACTAATAGTCTCCAATTCCACCCAGGTTGCTGTGAATGCCATTATTGCATTCCTTTTTATAACTGAGTAGTATTCCATGATATATATATATGTGTGTGTGTGTGTGTGTGTGTGTGTGTGTGGTATGTGTGTGTCACATTTTGTTTATTCACTTGTTGACTGATGGGCATTTGGGCTGGTTCTAGATTTTTGCAATTGTAGATTGTGCTGCCATAAACATGCCTGTGCATGTGTCTTTTTCTTGTAATGACTTATTTTCCTATGGGAGATACCTAGTAATAGGATTGCTGGATCTAACAGATCTACTTTTAGTTCTTTAAGAATCTCCATACTGTTTTCCATAGTGGTTTTACTAATTTACATTTCCACCGGCAGTATAGAAGTGTTCCCTTTTTCACCATATCCACCTCATTTTTTAAAATTTCTTTTTAAAATTTTTTGATTATGGCTGTTCTTATGGGAGTGAGGTGGTATGGCATTGTGGTTTTGATTTGCATTTCCCTGATAATTAGTGATACTGAGCATTTTTCCATATGCTTGTGGGCCAATTGTACACCTTCTTTTGAGAATTGCCTATTCATGTCCTTAGCCCAATTTTTGATGAGATTGTTTGTTTTTTCTTGGTGATTTGTTTGAATTCTTTGTAGATTCTGGATATTAGTCTTTTGTTGGGTGTATAGATTGTGAAGATTTTCTCTCACTCTGTGGGTTATCTGTTAACTCTGTTGATTATTTCTTTTGCTGTGTAGAAGTTTTTAGTTTAATTAAGTCCCGTCTATTTATCTTTGTTTTTGTTGTATTTGCTTTTGGGTTCTTTGTCTTGAAGTCTTTGCCCAAGCCAATGTCTAGAATGGTTTTTCCAGTATTATCTTCTGAATCTTTATGGTTTCAGGTCTTAGATTTAAGTCTTTGATCCATCTTGAGTTGATTTTTCAATAAGGTCAGAGATGAGGATCCAGTTTTATTCTTCTGCATATGGCTTGCCAATTATCCCAGCACCATTGGTTGAATAATAGGGTATCCTTTCCCCACTTTATGTTTCTGTTTGCTTTGTCAAAGATCAGTTAGCTGTATTAGAGTTTATTTCTGGGTTCTCTATTCTGTTCCAATAGTCTATGTGCCTATTTTTATACCAGTACCATGCTGTTTTGGTGATTATGGCCTAATAGCATAGTTTGAAGTTAGGTAATGTGACACCTCCAGATTTGTTCTTTTTTCTTAGTCTCGATTTTGCTATGTGGGCTCATTTTTGGTTCCATATGAATTTTAGGACTTTTTTTTTCTAGTTCGGAGAAGAATGATGGTGGTATTTTGATGGGAATTTTGTTGAATTTGTGCATTGCTTTTGGCAGTATGGTCATTTTCACAGTATTGATTCTATCCATGAGCATGGGATGTGTTTCTATTTGCTTGTGTTATCTGTGATTTCTTTCAGCAGTGTTTTGTAGTTTTCCTTGTAGAGGTCTTTCATGTCTTTGGTTAGGTGTATTCCTAAGTATTTTATTTTTATTTTTTGCGGCTACTGGTCACTGTTGTTGTATAGTAGAGCTACTGATTTATGTACATTAATTTTGTATCCTGAAACTTTGCTGAATTCATTTACCTTGTCTAGAAGCTTTCTGTGTGAGTCTTCAGGGTTTTTTAGGCATATAGTCATATCATCAGCAAACAGCAATAATTTGATTTTGTCTTTACTGATTGGATGCCTTTTATTTCTTTCTCTTGTCTGATTGCTCTGGCATTTAGTTCTGCTCTAATCTTTGTTGTTCCTTTTCTTCTGCTGGGTTTGCGTTTGAATTGTTCCTATTTCTCCAGTTCCTTGAGGTTTGACCTTAGGTTGTCTATTTGTGCTCTTTCAGACTTTTTGATGTGAGCATTTAATGGACTTTTCTCTTAGCACTGCTTTTGCTACATCCCAGAGGTTTTGATAGGTTGTGTCACTATTATTCAGTTCAAAGAACTTTTAGATTTCCATCTTTATTTCATTGTTGACTGAACATTCAGGAACAGGTTATTTAATTTCCACATATTTGCATGGTTTTGACAGTTCCTTTTGGAGTTGATTTCCAATTTTACTCCACTGTGGTCTGAGAGATAATTTTGATATAATTTTGATTTTCTTAAATTTACTGAGACTTGTTTTGTGGCCTATTATATGATCTATCTTGGAGAATGTCCCATGTGCTGATGAATAGAATGTATATTTTAGGGCTGGGTGCAGCACCTCATGCCTATAATTCCAGCACTTTGGGAGGCCAAGGCGTGTGGATCACCTGAGGTCAGGAGTTCAAGACCAGCCTGGCCAACATAGTGAAACTCCATCTCCACTTGATCTTAGCCAAAAGACTGAGGAGTGATTGAAACTCCATCTCTACCAAAAAAAAAAAAAAAAAAAAGCCAGGAGTAGTGGCAGGCACCTATTATCCCAGCTACTTGGGAGGCCAACACAGGAGAATTGCTTGAACCCAGGAGGTGGAGGTTGCAGCAGTGAGCCAGAGCTGAGATCATTCCATTGCACTCCAGCCTGGGTTAAATAAGGAGGCTCTTTAACAAAAAAAAAAAAAAAAAAAAAAAAAAAAGTGTATTCTTCAGTTGGTGGGTAGACTGTTCTGTAAATATCTGTTAAGTCCATTGGTTGTAGGGTACAGTTTAGGTTTAGGTTCATTGTTTCTTTATTGACTTTATGTCTTGATGACCTGTCTATTGCAGTCAGTGGAGTATAGTCCCCCATTATTATTGTGCTACCATCTATCTCATTTCTTAGATCTAGTAGTAATTGCTTTATAAATTTGGGAGCTCCAGTGTTCGGTGCATATATATTTAGTATTGTGATATTTTCCTGTTGGGCTAGTTCTTTTATCATTATATGATGTCCCACTTTGTCTTTATTTTTAAAGTTTGTTTTGTCTGATATAAGAATAGCTCCTCCTGTTTGCTTTTGGTATCCATTTGCATGAAATATATTTTTCCACCCCTTTGCCTTAAGTTTATATGAGTCTTTATGTGTTAGGTGAGTCTCCTGAATATGGCAGAAACTTGGCTGGCGAATTTTTATTCATTCTGCCATTCTGTATCTTTTAAGTGGAGCATTTAGGCCATTTACATTCAACGTTAGTATTGACATGTAAGTTACTATTCTATTCATTGTGCTATTTATTGCCTGAATATTTTGGGTTTTTTTCATGGTGTTATTGTTATATAAGTCCTGTGAGATTTATGCTCTAAGGAGGTTCCATTTTGGTGTATTTCAAGGATGTTTCAAGATTTAGAGTTCCTTTTAGTAGTTCTTGTAGTGCTGTCTTGGTAGTACCAAATTCTCTCAGCGTTTGTTTATTTGGAAAAGACTGTATCTTTCCTTCATTTATGAAGCTTAGTTTTACTGGATACAAAATTCTTAGCTGGTAATTGTTTTGTTTAAGGAGGCTAAAAATAGGTCCCCAATCCCTTCTAGCTCATAGGGTTTCTGTTGAGAAATCTGCTGCTAATCTGATAGGTTTTCCTTTACAGGTCACCGGATCCTTTTGCTTCAACAGCTCTTAAGATCCTTTCCTTTGTCTTAACTTTAGATAACCTGATGATTATGTGCCCAGGCAACAATCTTTTTGTGACGAATTTCCCAGATGTTCTTTGAGCTTCTTGTATTTGGATGTCTATATCTCTAGCAGAGCCAGGGAAGTTTTCCTCGATTATTACCTGAAATATGTTTTCCAAACTTTTACATCTCTCTTATTTCTCTGGAACACCAATTATTCTTCGGGTTGGATGTTTAACATAGTCTCAAACTTCTTGGAGACTTTGTTCATTTAAAAAAATTATTTTCTCTTTATCTTTGATGGATTGTGTTAATTCAAAAGCCTTGTCTTCGAGCTCTGGAGTTGTTTCTTCTGCTTGTTTGATTTGATTGTTGAGACTTTCCAGTGCATTTTGCATTTCACTAAATGTGTCCTTGATTTCCATAAGTTGCGATTGTTTTTTATTTATGCTCTCTGTTTCACTGAAGCATTTTCCTTTTGTATCCTGTATCATGTTTCTTATTTCTTTAAGTTGGACTTCACCAACTTCTGGGAAGCAGAATTTTTCTGATGCCTCCATTATTAGCTTAATTCTGAATTCTTTTTCTGGCAATTCAGAGATTCTGTCTTGATTTGGATCCATTGCTGGTGAGCTGGTATGATCTTTTGGGGGTGTTAAAGAACCGTGTTTTGTCATACTACCAGAAGTGTGTTTCTGGTTTCTTCTCATTTGGGTAGACTATGTCAGAGGGAAGATCTGGGATTCAAGGGCTGCTCTTCAGATTCTTTTGTCCCACAGGATGCTCCCTTGATGTGGTGTTCTTCCCCTTTCCCTAAAAATGTGGCTTCCAGAGAGATAAACTGTAGTAGTTGTTTTTGGTTGTTTTGCTCTCCTGGGTCTCGCCACCCAGCAGAGCTACTGGGCTCCAGGCTGGTACTGCAGAGAGACCTGTGATGTGATCCGTTTTCAGGTCTTGCAGGTGTGGATACCAGCACCTGCTCCAGTGGAGGTAGCAAGAGATTGAAGTGGACTCTGTGAGGTCTTTGATTGTGTTTTTGTTTAGTGCACTGGTTTTGTGTTGGTTAACCTCTAGCCAGGAGGTGGCACTTTCGAGAGTATATCAGCTGCGGCCCTATAAGGAGAATGCAAACTTGCCCTAGGGAGACCTGGTTAAGTGTTTAGGTTTCTCAGCAGTGGGCAAGGTCATAGAGCTCTCAAGAGATTATGACCTTTGTCTTGAATTACCAGGGCAGGTAGAGAAACACCACCAGGTGGGGACAGAGTTAGACATGACTGGAGTTCAGCCTTTCCTTGGGCGGGGTTTACTGCAGTGGCTGTGGGGAATGGGGATGTGGCTCCCAGTCCAATGGAGTTATATTCCCTGGGGGATTATGGCTGCTTCTGCTGAGTCATACAGGTTGCTAGGGAAGTGGGGAAAAACTGGCAGTCACAGGTCTCACCTTGCTCTCACTCAACCTGCAGTCCTAAAGGCTGGTCTCCTTCCCACCATGCCCCACCAACAGCACCGAATCTATTTCCAGGCAGCCAGTGACCAGGGCTGAAAACTTGCCCCAGACCACGAGCCTTCCTGCTAAAAAGCAAGCAGACTCAGTTTTTCATCATCTCAGGGAGCCTGCAGCAGTGATCCAGTTTCTTCAAATTGTCTGTAGATTCTCTCGGCTTTCCTGGTATGTTCCTGTGGTAGTTCTAAAGCAAAAAAGCTCATGATGTGAGTCTCCGCATGCTCTGTTCGTATGAGTGGGAGCTGCAAGCTAGTCCTGCCTCCTATCCTCCATCTTAATCCTGGTTTGGGCTGATTCCATGTTTTTGTTGTTGTGAATAGCACTGTGATGAACGTACATGTTCATGTGTCTTTATGGTAGAACAATTTATATTCCTTTGAGTATATAACAAATAATGGGATTGCTGGGTCAAATGGTAGTTCTGTTTAAGTTCTTTGAGAAATCTCCAGATTGCATTCCACAGTGACTGAACTAATTTGCATTCCCACCAGCAGTGTCTAAGTGTTTCCTTTTCTCTGCAACCTTGCCAGCATGTTATTTTTTGACTTTTTATTAATAGCTATTGTGACTGGTGTGAGATGGTGTCTCATTGTAGGTTTGATTTGCATTTCTCTAATGATTAGTGGTGTTGAGCATTTTTTTATATTCTTGGCCATGTGTATGTGTTCTTTTGAGAAGTATCTGTTCATATCCTTTGCCCATTTTTTAATGGAGTTGTTTTTTGCTTATTGATTTGTTTAAGGTCCTTACAGATTCTGGACATTGGATCTTTTTCAGATGCATAGTTTGCAAATATTTTCTCCCATTCTGTAGATTGTCTGTTTACTCTGTTGATGGTTTCTTTTGCTGGGCAGAAGCTCTTGGTTTAATAAGTCCCACTAATCAACTTTTTTGTTTTTGTTGCAATTGCTTTTGGAGTCTTTATCATGAAATCTTTGCCAGGGGCTATGTCCAGAATGATATTTTCTAGGTTTTCTTCTAGGTTTTTTTTTTTTTTTTATAGTTTTAGATTTTCCATTTAAGTCATATGTCTTTGTCTAAGTATTTATGAGTTGTAAATTCTTAAAGTGGAATTAAGAATGAGAATGTGGCCAGGCATGGTGGCTCATGCCTGTAATCCCAGCACTTTGGGAGGCCAAAGCAGGCGAATCACTTGAGGTCAGGGGTTTGAGACCAGCTGGGCCAACATGGCAAAACCCCATCTCTACTAAAAATACAAAAATTAGCCAGTTGTGGTGGTGCATGTTTGTAATTCCAGCTACTCAGGGGGCTGAGGCACGAGAATTGCTTGAACCTGGGAGACAGAGGTTGCAGTGAGCTGAGATCACACCACTCTACTCCAGTCTGAGTGACAGAATGAGACTCCATCTCAAAATAAAAATAAATAATAATAATAATAATGAGAATGTTTTAGAATACCCAGGACTGCAGTCAAGGTGACCTAAGTTTGATTTCTGGGAAGCAGAATTGAAAGTGATTGAATTTAGTGAATGAGAACTGAATCAATTTTATCATAAGATGGTGAGAATGAAGTATAGAGAAAGAAAACCTAGTGAGCAAAAAGTATATATTGTTGTCCAGTAAGCTCAGTCAGTCTGAAAATATTTATTGAATATCTATGATAGAGCTGACACATGCAAAGGAGTGAGACACTGCCTCAGACAAACAGGAATTCAGTCCTAGAAAGGTTCTTTCTCTGAGGAGGCACTGCTAATCCACTGCTCCTGTCCATGGCCTTGATCAGATTCCATTTTCACTGAGCAACTTCAGGCTTATGCCCTGAATCCTGCACATTTTACATAAGTCTTTCAAGTATTTCAAAGAATGTCTCTTAATAAAACAACCACTTTCAGAATCATAATAGCAACATCAGTGTTTACTTTGCACCTGACACCCACTAAACACTTTACAATCTAATTTAGCCTTTGCAGTTATTCTCTGTGGTACAGAGTATCTCCATTTTCTGGATGTGGAAACTGAGGCTCAGCAAGATTAGGTGGATTGTCCAAGATCACATTGCTCCACATAGTGGCGAGTGAAGATAAGGACACAGTTCTGAGTCCAGAGCCTGAGCTATCCTGAGTCTAGGATTCTGGCTTAGAAAGTTGGTTCTTCAGGGATCAGTTGAAACAAATCAGTGCTTTTCTGCTGGTCAACTTTGAGTGACCTGATAAAGCCTAATTTTTGCCTAGCAAGGCTGAATAGCAGGCCTTGATGCAAGGTTACACAAATTCATGGCACCATAGTGAAAGGCTTAGCTTGGGAGCCAGTGCACATCCCAGAAGGACATCTGTCTCACTTTTGCCCTTCTAATCCCAAAAGAGATAAACAGCAACAAGGACCACAGTGTTTATGTAACAGGAAAAAAGGCCCATGTGTGAAAGACATTGTTTTCTGCCTGAGAGGTTTTCTTCCACGTCGCTGCTGCTCATTCTTTACCAGGAACCGTGCTACTGGCTTCGAAGGAATGAAGGAGAATTCATCCTGAAAACTGCCCTGTATCAGCACCTCCGTCAGTGAAGAGGATGCCTTTGGACCGCACCCATCTTTATCCAGAAGATTTCTTCCAGAGGACAAAACAGTGAAGAGGGCACAGGTGAGGTGGAAGACATTTTGGGAAATAAGACATAACACTATGGAAAATGTCATGAAATACCAACAAAATAATGTCAAATACGTACACCTGTTTGGAAAGGCGAAGATGGGGGAGGAGAAAATAACAGAAGAATAACTAAAATACAGAAGACAAGTATAAACAAGCAATGACAAATTAAGAGTGGTTACTATGTGTTGGTCCTATGTGCCAGGTACTTTATATGTGCTGTGTTAGATGGTTCTCAAAAGGGTCTAATGAGGTGGGTCTCTCAGGTGAGGTCTCTTTCCTGTAGTGGCTGCTGAATCAGGATTTTTTCCCACTTGGCCAGCTTTACAGCACTTCCAATTTTGATGCTGGGGAGGGGAGAGGGCACCATGTACCTGAGGCTGGGTGCTACTAGAGGGATGGAGTAGACCCTGGGCTCCTTGAGGCTAGCACAGCCCCAAGAAGAGGAATGAATGAACCCAGGGAAAACAGCCAGACCAGGAAACACCCACACTGGACTATGAGTAAATAAGAAATACATTTTTGTTAATTCATTTACTTAGGCATTAATTCATTCAACAGCCACTTACACAGTACTATGTTCCAGGCACTACTCTAAGGGCTTGATAAATATTAGCTCCTTAAATACACAAAACAGCAACTCGGCACGGTAGCTCACACCTGTAATCCCAGCACTTTGGGAGGCTGAGGCGGGTGGATCATGAGGTCAGAAGATCAAGACCATCCTGGCTAACATGGTGAAACCCCATCTCTACTAAAAATACAAAAAATCAGCCAGGCGTGGTGGCAAGCACCTGTGATCCCAGCTACTTGGGAGGCTGAGGCAGGAGAATCGCTTGACCCTAGGAGGCGGAGGTTGCAGTGAGCTGAGATTGATCGAACCACTGCACTCCAGCCTGGCAACAGAGCAAGACTCTGTCTCAAAAAAAAAACAAAAAAAAAACTACACAAAACAGCATTGTGAGGCACATGCTAATATTATCCCCACTTTACAGATTTGGAGACCAACACAAGAAAAGGCTAAATAACTTCCCAAGGCTCAAATATCTTATGAGTCTATTGATCAGGAGTTTTATTCATTATAGCAGTGAGGTTATCCTAACTAATACAGTGTCACTGTGCAGTATTTTCTATTCAGACTTAAAAAACTAATTTTGCCAAGAAGTTTGCAAAGCCCGGAAGAGTAGCTTTAAAGACATTGAAAGTGAGGTTCAAAGGACATCTCATGTTTTTTTTGTGGCTTTGTTCAAAACGTTTATGGCAATGATGAGTTTATTTGGATAGTTATGGGAGGGGATAATATTCCATTAATGATTTTTGATGGCATCTATACAATTTTATCTAAAAAAATCTCTTGTGAAATACACAGTCTAAAATGAATAGGTTTATCATTTGGGTTCTGATGCCTGTGTTCTCATCTGCTAAATGAAGGGTAGAGATGAATGAGCTGGGAAGTACCTTCCAGCATCAACAATCTAGGCTGGCTCAACGTGGGAAATTTAACTTAAAGTAGGAGTAATTGCTTTTCACAAACAGTTCAAGACTTAAGGCCAAATAGAGCCTCTCACCCATCTTAACTCTGAGCTTGGAGCAGAAGTCATGAAGTGTCTGTGTAAGAATGTGAGCATATTTACAAACACCAGCTAATGTAAAAGGATTCTAACTACACTTTAATTTGGCTATCATTTTTTAAAAATCACATATATTGTATGATTCTACCATAAATAAAATGATTAATTGAAGGGTTTTTGTTGTTGTTGTTGTTGTTGTTTTGTTTTGTTTTGGATGCAAACTAGAGTACTGCTAGATCCTAAAAAGGTTCTAAGATAAAACACATCAGCTCAATTTGACTTCCTCTTCCTTCCGTCATTTTCTGCTCCCCTTTGTTCTCTGTCCTTTGGACTCCTCCTCATTAGAGCCCCTGGCTCTCTTAGTTTCAGCAGTCCCGCAATTTGACATTGAATTCACCTTTCCTTTTGACAGGGCCTGCTGCTTTATCTTTTCCCTTTTCTAACTTTGCAAAGATAAAATCTTATTTCTCAGTGAAAACTGAGACTAAGATGCAAGGTATACACAAGGATTGACTTAATTGTCAAAGAAAATTAGTGATGGGTCCGATTAGTGAGCTAACCCAAATCCAGCTTTAAATCTGGCATAATAATCGTCCTTTTTCAAACTCAGAACAGAACCGAATCACTACTTTTTGCAGGCTTTGGTAAACTCAATCAAGCATGCAGCAGGGTATGTGAATGGCAATATTTACAAGAATCAGTCGTACCAGCCTGCATTTCACTGGCTTGAACGTAACCAAGCTGGAACAACCTCAGGTGTAACTAGAAACTAAAATATAAGCAGCAAATTTTAAGCTTCTGCTCCATTTAGGGTTAAAGTAGCAACTGAAATTAATTTTATAAATTAGGCTGAGTAGTCTTTAAAACCAGATTTGAGAATTTGATTTTACCCTTCAGATAATTGGGTTCTTATTTATTCCATAAGCTAAAGTTAGACACTAAATTTAATATTCTCTCTCTCTCTTTTCCCTCCACTCTGTCTCCCCTCCTCCTTTACCTTGGTCCTCCCACCTCCTCCTCTTTATCCCTCCCTCCCCTGTCCTCCCTATTCTCTCTCCTTTATGTTTGGTTGATGGTGGGGGAATGTCCTCCAAGGCTCGGGCTTCTTACCATTTCTCCATTGAAGGGTCCAATCCAGTCTCATGAATTCACCTTTCTTAGCTCTGTCTATGATACCTGTTTTGGGTCTCTAGTCCTATTGTTTTACCTAAATTCCAGGTCTACATGACACATTTGCATGAATGTTGTAGCTTGTCTCCAAGAATGGTGCATCAGTTCCTTCTGTTAGTGGATTCAATCCCTTCACCCCCTTGAATCTGGGCTGATGTGTGACTGTTTTAACCAGCAGGATATAGTGATGCTATGACACTTCTAAGGCTAGGGTTTTTTTTTTTAAATTGCATTTCAGGTTTTGGGGTACATATGAAGAACGTGTAAGATTGTTGCATAGATATACACATGGCAGTGTGGTTTGCTGCCTTCCTCCCCATCACCTATATCTGGCATTTCTCCCGATGTTAACCCTCCCCAACTCCCCATCCCCTGCTGTCCCTCCCCAATTTCCCCCCAGAGACCCCAGTGTGTGATACTCCCCT
>CAUYLG010005390.1:0-24618 GCA_963573385.1 Cacajao melanocephalus | reverse complement strand
GGCCACCATGGTGAAACCCCCATCTCTACTAAAAATATAAAAATTAGCCAGGCATGGTGACACATGCCTATAATCCCAGCTACTCAGGAGGCTGAGGCAGGAGAATCACCTGAACCCTGGAGGTGGGGGTTGCAGTGAGTTGAGAACATGCCACTGCACTCCAGCCTGGGCGACAAGAGCAAAACTCCATCTCAAAAAAAAAAAAAAAAAAAAAAAAAAAAAGAAAGAGAAAGAATACATAGATCTGATCGGTGTGGTGGCTCACCCCTGTAATCCTAGCACTTTGGAAGGCTGAGGCAGGTGGATCAGTTGAAGAGTTCAAGACCAGCCTGGCCATCACGAGGAAACTGTGTCTCTATTAAAAATACAAAAATTAGCTGGGCTTGATGGCACATGCCTGTAATCCCAGCTACTTGGGAGGCTGAGGCAGGAGAGTCGCTTGAACCTGAGGGGTAGAGGCTGCAGTGAGCCGAGATCACACCGCTGCATTCTAACCTAGGTAGCACAGCAAGACACTCAAAAGAAAGGAAGGAAGGAAGGAAAGAAGGAAGGAGGGAGGGAGGGAAGGAAGGAAGAGAAGAAAACAGAGATCCTCTGTATACTTCTCAGTTTTCTCATCTTGCAAAACTATTTATATACTATCATAAGCAAGATATTGACACTGATACAATACAGACAGAAAAAAATTCCATCACCAGAAGAATCTCTCTTGTTGACCGTTGAGAGTCACATCCACTTCCCTCTCATTAAACCCTCCCATCTCTAATGCCTGGCTTTCACTAACATGTTCTTCACTTCTGTAATTTTGTAATTTTAAGAATGTTATATCAATGTAATGGTATTTGCATAGAATTTCAGGGGTTCTTGGGATGACTTGATGAAACTCATTCACAGATCCATTTGAATTAAAAAATGTCTGCTCTGGACCATCTGGCCTTGATTTGGCCTTTACACTAGCATTGGAAAGGTGATTAGAGTCTAGAAGAACAAAGAAAACAGTGAAGAAGCAAGATATGGTTTCACATTACCAGGACAATGGAGAGACAACTGTTGAAAGAAATTAGTCATAACTCACAAGGAGAAGTCCACCAAACTAGGTATCCCCAGGGACACATAGGGTGGGTAAAAGGATTTGAGAAGCAATGAAAAAAGGATTTCTAGATCTTATCTCCTGCACAGTGTTTTTCTATAGCTGTCCACATCCTGCCCACACATAATGGGCATAATATCCCCACCCTTCTAGCAAAAGAGATAATATCAGTTCTCAACAGCTCTGCAGGCACCCACTGCAAGCAAGCATAATATATCATTGTTTTCATATTTATTACATTAGGGGTTAGCTTTTTCATCATCCTTTGGCTGGCTCCTCGGTATGTATCAACAGTGAAGTGTAACTGTTCTATAACCCATTCTTCTTTTTTGACTGATATTGCACAAAAATTCTTGCCATAATTCTATGAATGTGCTTTACCCAGAGGATACTCTACAACCCAATTTTAGGAGAAAAAATATTCAGAAGTGCAATACGAACAGTAGGCATTGAGTGGGATGTAAAATGGTATTCTGTTTTGAGAAGTGTAGTGATGACTTCCTACTATTTATTTATATTGCAGGTTTTGTTTATTTTTATTGACATATGTAAAGTAAAAATAAAATTCTGAGGCCCCCCCAACCATCTGAGTAGATGCCTTCTCTCACCCAAGACACTCCAAAATTAACCTAAAACACTGGTTCAGGCCATGACAGGAAGAAAGGGTCAGACATACCTCATTATACCCTACTCCCTTTTGGAATTCAGGAAAAGCTGAACAGCTTTTAACATGTACACAGACCTTAAGTCTGATAAGAAACATTTATGATCATTCTCTCTGAAGCCTGCTACCTGGAAGCTTCATCTGCATGATAAAGGTTTGGTCTCCACAAACCTTATTGTAACTCAGACATTCCGTTCTATTGATAATAACTCTTTCAACCAGTTGCCAAATCAGAAAATTTTTTAATCTACCTGTAGGCTGGGAGACCACCTCCCCATACCCCCACCACCACTTTGAGTTGTCCTGCCTTTCTGGACCAAACCAATGTATATCTCACATGTATCTGATTGATGTATCATGTCTCCAAAAATGTATAAATCTAGGCTGTGCCCCCACCACCTTGGACACATGTTCCCAGGATCTCCTGAGGGTTTTGTCATAGTCCATTGGTCACTCAAATTAATATATCTTTATTTTCCAGAGTTTGACTCTTTGTTGACATATATAACATTTATACTTAAAAGGTATATGTATGTCATAAACATGATTAATTTTCTCTAACTGAGAATACCTGAGAAACCAAACTTTACATGCCTCTTAGAAGCTACTCTGAAGCCCCATTTTATGGTCACAGTTTTATCTAACACCTTTTTGAAGGCACAGCTGAACTGGAATTAATTCAGAAGCCATTCACATTTGTAGCTAATTTATTCTGACTATATTCATTCTAATGCTATCTTATTACCTCTGAATGCTTTTCCTGGTAGTTATCCTCCAATTTAAGAGATGTACCAGTCTTGCATTGATACCTCATGATAAGAAGGTTCTCAGCTTCTTTTCCAAATAATTGCTTTTGTTATTTTTAGCTTCTCAGCATCTAGAACTCTGATCATTAAAACACCCTTCGTGAGAAACAGCAGACACCTTTTCATCCTGACCTCTATTTTAAGGATCAGTTAAGAGGCCCTTGTCTGGGGAGGAAGCAATATATCTACAAACAGGATGGGAAGTACTGATCACACACCGATACCCACATTCTTGGACAGGCAAAGTGCAAATCTGGAAAATATTACAGTAATTTGGGCAAGAAAACAAGCTGAAATGTTCATTGAATCTTCTTCATTGATTTAGAACCTATGAGTAGATATTCTTTCATTGCTGTGAAATGTAATGACAGGCAGGGCTTCAGATAACCATCCCCAAATCCGGATGCTTATTTAAAGTAAACCTGTCTGACTGCAATCCTTTGTCCTTTTGAGTTTCAAAAATAGAGCCTGAATTCATGGGGAGCCCTGCGTCCTAGGCAATGGGGAGCAGTTCCTGTGTTTAGTACGGAATATTTCTTAAGGCTTTATTTCTTCCCCTGCTTTCCTCAAGGTTAGACAAATCTAGGGCAAAGTAAAAGAAACAATGAAAATTACAGAAACAAGAGTGGGGAGAGGTGTTGTAAAAGGGGAGACGTAGAAAATCTATGTCTAGGTTTCATTTGTGACCATGCTATTTTTAAATTGAAGATCTTTCCCATATTATACCTACACCAATATCCACTAAACTCTTCTGCTCCATTTTTTATTTAATTTATTTTTATTTTTGGAGATACTCCTGCTTTGTGCTGAATAGAAGGTATTCTTACTCAGCAAGACTTGTCCAGAGCAAATCTGTGACTACACAGGAACTTAAGCTCAGATGTCTTCACTTTCTCTCTCAGAGGCAACTGCTGCACTGCCAACAGCACCCAACTCCAAAATATTGCTCTTAATTTATACTTTTATTGTCTTCACTTGTTTCTTTATTCATTCATTTAAAGATTAATTGAACACCTACTTTGCATCATAACTTGAATGTCAATGTCCTTTTATCTCTTAAGAAATTTGGGAAATACTTGATTAATCCACTTTCCCAAGGCAAAAGATCTTAGTATTATTTTAATTTTCATAAAATATGAATTATTAAGGTTATAAAATGCTTTGATGTCAGAATATCAAAGCCCAACACCATCAAAAATGGGAGCCAAGTTTAGGGCCCTTGCTTCTCAGAATCCCTTAAACTTACGACACTTAAGAGTGAATTTCCTACGTGGACTTTTTGTAAAATCTGTCCTGCTCAAGTGATAATATGAATATACACAAATTGAGATTGAAAACTTGATTTCAAGTCCTTCGCCTTTATTTTGCTTTCTTCTAATTGATTTTTTACACTAAAACCAAAATGCTATCTACCCAACAATATGGATTTTGTAATGAAAATCCAATCTTGACAGTTGCTACTTAAAACCTTCTTTTGAGAGAAAACTCAATTCTTCTGATGACCTTTAGCAGGATTTGGCTACTGCTTACCATTGGGATTCTTCTAATTTTCAATCTCTTTGTTCTGTAATTCTGAGCTGAGGTTTGATTGATATGGAAAGAAGAGGGTTTAGTGCAGTCCTGAAAAGTACCAGAGAACAGAAGATGCTTGTGAGAGGTCACCAGATTTTAAAAGGCTTCAGAACTAATATAAATATAAGGGAGGTTCACAGTCTTCTTACCAGTTTCTTCTTCAAAACCAAATTTGAGGAAATACAAGTACTAACTCCTAACCTATACAGTCTGAGGAGGCCCTATAATGATGTACTGTTCTTCCTGTAGTATTAGTGAAATTGCTGTTTAGTTTTTTACTGATGAAACAAATATATTTGTAAAAACTTCAAGAACTAACAAAAGAATACAATAATAATAATTTTCACCAATCTTAATAAACTTTTTTCATATTTTACTATTTCTGAAATAAAAAAATAAAGAATATGTAAAAATTTATGGTGCATTATATTTAAATATTTCTTTTTAGGACTGCACTGAATACTAATATATCTTATAGTAGTTGGTAGTTATGTTTTATAAAATATGACAGCTAATTCTTCCTTTCACACCCAGCTTTAGCATATACTCCAGTGATAACTGTTTCTTGTGTTACTTCTCTATTTTTCATGCATATGCAATTATACAAACAAAATGAGAACATATGTGATTCACAATTCAAAACTCTGCATTACATTTATTATTAGGTTTGCAGGAAAATTCTGAATAATATTTCTAGTAAATATCTGTACCATTATACCATATTATTTAGAATATTATCATTTTAAAGTGCTACTGGATTTTACTTGCTAATAGTAGTATATCAACATTGTCAACATTGATATTTATAAATTCATTGTGCACAGTTTTTGTAGTTTCTTTAATGTGACACTGCCTTTCTCTGTGTTATATTTAGTGTCATAATAGTAATTTGGAAGGTTTTCTCTCTAAGGTCTAAAACTGTTTAATTATCTTTGAAATCCTATTTCTGAAAAGTTTGAGAGAATGTATATGTTTATAAGTAAAATCATGTGAGCCTAGTACTTTTGAGGGGGAGAAAGGAACAGTAGGTATTCAGATTTTTTGTCAAGTATGTTAATTTGTTCTAAAGAATGTGGCCCTCTTTTCTAGAGTTATCATTATTTTTTCTAGAAAATCATGCACATCATCCAGGTCCTTAAATGTATTCACCTAAAATTGAGCAAACTGTTCTCTAGCTTGCTTGTGTATTTCTTCTATATTCATGGTTATTTCTCCTTTTTTTCTTAATTTTATATATTAATACTTCTTGTATCTAATACATTTCATTAATAGTTGATTTAACTAGTTTTTTCAAAGAATCAGAACTCATATTTATTCATATTCGTAAATTTGTCTTTTTTTTTTTTTTCTTTTTTTTGCTCTCCTTTCTTGTTTCTTAGTTTCTTGAGTCAGATGCTGAGTTGTTGAGTATTTCATTTTTATTCTTTCTGGTTTAGTGAGCTAAATTTGTACAGTACTGGGTAATGTTTTTTGTTTGTTTGTTTTTTGAGACTAAGTCTTACTCTTCTATCCAGGCTGTAGTGCAGTGAAACAATCTCAGCTCACTGCAACCTCCGCTTCCCAGGTTCAAGTGATCCTCTTGTCTCAACCCCCCTAGTAGCTGGGATTACAGGCATGCACCACCATATCCGGCTAATTTTTATATTTTTAGTAGGGACGGGGTTTTGCCATGTTAGCCAGTTTGGCCTCAAACTCCTGACCTCAGGGGATCCACCCTCCTCGACCTTCCAAAATACTGGGTAATCTTTAGGAACTAAGATTAATAATGTTCCCCTGAAGACTGCTTTAACCATACCCCTCTCATTTTGATGCATAGATTTGTACAACCTTATTTTTCCACGTGTGTTGTAGTTTAATTTTTGATATTAATTTTGACCCAAAAGTTAGTGAGAAAGTTTCTTTAACATTTTTCTGGTAGGGTTGTTTTCTCTTTTTTAAAATTTCTAGACTTATTACATTAGGAGAACAGAATGTCACTGAGAATTGTGACCTAATACAAGGTAGAATTTTATAAATAATTGATGGACACATAAAAAGAAGGTGTCTTTTTTATTTTCTTATTATATAATTGCATATATAATTGTGATATATACTGTTATATAATTGCATTGAACATGTCATTAATATCCTTATATCTTAAATATCTGTGCTATTTTCGCACAATTGATATGTTTTGCTCTGAATGAGGTAGATAAAAGTCTCTGCAAGTATTTTTTCAAAATATATTTTCCTTATTTTGGGATTTGTCTTTCCTTCAGATTTTTTAGGCTATGTGATTTGACTGAAAAAAATTCATGACATATATTCATTGTAATTTATGACACTTTCATTTTTGAATGGCTATCTTTATCACATAAATTCAATCTTGTTGGATACTATTACTCTTGTTTTTCTTTCTCCTTGCCTTTTTCTACTGTGTCTTTGTCCAATATTTTACGATTTGTCTATCTTTTGCACTATTCTAAATGTCTTTTATTTAAAGAGCTTTGATACAGTTCTGATTTTTACTCTAATCTGAGAATAGTTTTTTTTCATAAATATGTTTATTTTATATGTATTTATTGCTAAGATAAATGTATTTTCTTAGGTTCACCATCATATTTTATGCATCTGTTTTTAATACTTCATTTGTGTTTTTAATTTTTGCTATGATTTGTGCATTTTTTGTTCTATGGTCTGAATGTTTGTTTTCTGATAGTTTAGAAGATTCATGATCTTCAGTTTTCTACTTCTTATTTTCATGGTTTCAGTGAACACAGCAAGACAGAGATGTTTTTGTTCTGCCATATATATTTAAACTGTCCATTGATTTAAAGTATTTATATTTTCTTATCGGTCTTACATGCTACTTTAGAGTCCATAAACTGAATATTATGAAGGTTGGGAGCTTTGTTGGAGCTAATAGTATGTCACCAAAAGAGCTGAGGATCACCCAAGATTACTAAACTACTCAGCCTCCACTTCACACAGAACATCTCTGCTTTCATTTATTTTGTACATTTGTTCATGAAAGATTCCAGTTAATAAAGGGCATGTGACTGAAATAAGTTTAATACCATTGATGTAGATATTTAAAGCTGGTATATTCTATTCAGAAGTGAACAAATTCAATACACTAGAAAAAGATAAATACAGCTCTGTCTTCCCATTTTCTACCATGAGCAGTAATTTTCTGAGTCCTTTTAGGTTGGTGCAAAAATAATTGTGGTTTTTGTTCCTCTTTATGGGAAATAATAATGTAAGTCACTCCTGATTTTTAAAGCTCAAAAAATTAAATTCTCTCTGAGTGATTCAAGTTATGTTTACCAAGTATTGTTGACTTAGAAGAAAGTCAGTTACTTAAGAGAAAGAAGAGGAAAGAATCAACTACTGTAAAATGAGTTTATTTGTTGCCCAGGTATTTTCCATGTTTCATACAGGCTGATGATTCTAATAAAATGTTCTCTTCCCAAGAAAACAGCTATAATTTTTCTATGATTAATACAAATTCCAGTGTTCAGGTTTACTCATTCATTCATTCAAAGATATTGAATACCTACTGTATGCTAGCTACAAGAGAAGTGGAAACAAATAAGTGAACAAAAAGTAGATGCCTCCTGTCATCAAGATTATTTGCTCATCTTCTAGTGGGAGAAAAAAGAATTGATGATGAAAATTTGTAGGTCATTTTTGAGAGGTAAAAATTTTGGAGCTCTCCATTTCCTGCGCCTAGCCCAGTATCTGGCAAATGATAGGCACTAAATAAACATATGTTGAAAGAGCAAAGGTTGGGGAAGAAAGAGAAAGGGAAGCTTTGAGTTGAGAGTCACAAACTATTTCCTTGAAGGTTAGGTAAGATTCCATGAAAATTTAAAGAAACCATGTGAAAAGGATACCAAATTAATGATGAAGCACACATTTAATAGACAGTTGAAGTAGTGACATGTCAAGAACCATGACAAAGGTAGAAAGGAGTCAGATGGGAGTCCTCAAATTTCAGGTCAAGAAAACATGGCAGGGAGTTCCAGTCTTTCAGCAGGTACACAGTATGACTGAAGCCCTACTACAGGAACATTATTGTGCCAGTAGCATTTCTTGATCAGATGTTAAGGTTCCCAAAACCACTTGGGGGAAATCATAGCTATATTATCATCAGTTCTAAAGCAGAATCAGTGCTCCAACTTCCCTTCCTTAAGTCTCAATATGAAAAATCACTCATGGAAATGAGTATGGCCCACATTGTTTTAAGTGTTTGTAAATGGAATGATTAATAATAGAAAATATTGACATTAAAAGAAAGACAATAAAAGATAAATGCAGTTACATGAATGATTAATCAAATCAATTTCATCCATTCAAAAAGATCATATAAGAAGCAAATTTGGAACTGACTTCTCCACGTTCCCTGTCAGTGGTATCTTTTGAGAAATTAACTTCTTAGTGACATCCCACCTCTACTTTATTTTTTCTCCAATAGCCCCCCATTCCCCCTAACCCTCACCTAGCAGATAAAGTTGGCTGGGTTTCCTACTCATTTGACAATAATATTCTCTTTTCATTTATGTAATTACACATTTATTCCTTTCCTGGTCTGTGAAATCCTTAAGAGCATCAGCTTTGTCATTTTATTCTTGTCTCAGTGTGGCATATATGGTCTGTAGTAGGTAGTAAAGATGGTAAAATTACAGACCATCATTCATCTAAAAATCTTAAACACTGATTCAACATCATTAGAGCACAATCTTCACCACTAGCATTTTTTTTTTCTGATTAAGCTGTCTTTGCCTTGTAGTTTATTACAGAAACATTAGCCTAGGAAATTCACAGTTTTTACCTCTCTATTTTTTATATAGTTGATCATATCAGGGCATGTTTCTTAGTTCCCAAGGGCTGTTGTAACAAATTACTACAAACTCAGTGGCTTTAAAATTCAATAAAAATGTATTTTCTCACAATTCTGGATGCCAAAAGTCTAAAATCAGGGTTTCAAGAGGGTTGTGGTCCCTCCAGAGGCTTTAGGAAGGAATCTGTTTCTCACCTCCTTCGGTTGCTTCACTCCAATCTCCATTCATGTGGTCACATTGCCTTCTCCTGTTACTTATTAGCAAAATTGTCACTGGATTTAGGATGATCTCATCTCAAGATTGTTGACTTAATTACATTTGCAAAGACTCTTTTTTTCAAAATAAGGTAGCATTTACCACTTCCAGATTTTGACATGGGCATGTATTTTGAGCATTACCATTCAACCTACTACAATGTCCATCTGAAGTTTCTGATCAATTTTTCATTAATCTTTTTTACAGCAACTAGGAATTGCTGAGTCTAAATCTATTTTGCCCAATTTAGTTGTAGTCAACCCTCAGACCCCTACATGTGAGAAAAAGTTAATTGTGTCGCAGACTCTAGAAAACCTATTGAGAACAGATATAAATATATTTACTTATGAAAAGAATTCTACACTTGAGTTTTCTCTTTTTGCAAGTTAGACACTTATTGAGAAAAAAGTGATGCTTACTTTTCAAATGTTTGTGGCACTGAAATATGCGAACCAGCTCCCCTCTTTTGTCCGTGTTCCTCATTAGTTATGTGACTCTGAGGGTAGGCCCAGGGCTAGGGGTTAGGCGTATAGTAGGATTAGGACTATAATTAAGGGTTAAGGGTATGTTCAGAACTAGGATAGGATTACTGTTAGGGTTAAAGTTAGGTTAGAACTGAAACTAGAGCTATGTTTAGGGTTAGAGCCAGTGCTAGGGCTAGGTTTAGGGTTTAGAGTTAAGCCAGGATCTGGGTTAAAACTGGATGAGATCTAGCATTAGGTCAGGGTGAGATTTAAACCTAAGATTATGATTTGAGCTTGGGTTATATTACGAACAGTGTCAAGACTCAGTTAAAGGTTAGATGAGAGCTGGAGTGTAATCTGGACCAAATCACCTTCTCTGAAACAATTTCCTTTTCTCTAAAATGATGATAATGTCACAGGATCCTTGGGGTGTTGCTTTGCCAGCAAGAAACCTCTGTGGCCAGTGTCACCCTGCTGGGCTCATTTCCCCAACTTGGCCTGGCAGGCTGCACTTAGCTCACTCTACCCACCTTGATTCCACACCTGCCAAGGGTAAGCCAGGCATGGAGCAGTGAGGGGTGCATGAATAAGCAAGCACGGGGTCTGGCCACTCTGCACAGCCAGGCATGCCAGCTGCAGTGAGGAAGGCAGTTCTAGGAGCTGGCATGGCTGCTGGCTCCCTGAGAGGCTGTGGCTGACCAGGCTTACTGCAGGCGGCTTCCACGATGGGCACTGAGGAACATGGTGGTTCCCAGAAGCTTGGAAACATGAGGAACCGCAGGGCCCCAAAGAGAGTGTCAGCCCTAGCTCAGGGAGCTTCTACATCTGGGCTACCCAAAGAGCAACAGCTTTTCACTTCTTATCTCTTCTCTCCTTGTCACCCACAATGTGGCAAGCAGCGGGACATATTTCAGCCCTGTTTGTATCACAGCTCTTTCAGTCCCACCATTTGGCAGGTCCACATCCAGGAAGAATGAGGTACCTAGACCACTGGAGGGTAATCAAGGCAAAGAGGTACTTTTTGGAGCAGTAGTACAGTTCTCAGGAAACTGAAAGTGAGTAGCTCCTTTCCACAGGCAGGATGTCCAGACATTGGCTGCAGTATGGCTGAGTCCAAGGTTTTTATGGGTGTCAGAGAGGAGGAGGTATGACCATGGGTGGGCCTGGAAAAAGCACCATCAGTTCTCACTCCATCAGCAGAACTGGCAGCCCAGCCCCTAGGCTTCAGGTCATCCTAGGGCTGAAGGTGGGTCTTTACTGGGAACCCTCCCCTTCTGCCTAGGAACCAATCTGCCTCCTGCTGCCATCAACCTGCAGTCCACAGCACCCAGGTAACTGCAGCCTTATGCCAAGCTGCCCTCACCCCACTGCACAGCCTCCTTCCCATGCTCATCGGTGTCCAAAGTCCAGAGGCGGTGGAGGTGGCAGGGGCTGGCATGTCAGAGCTGCCTCAAGCATGCACATACCCAGTTGTGACATCACCCAGGCTCAGCTTCAACTTCGCTCCAAAATCGGAGGACAAGCCAGGAGTGGGGAGAGGGTCAGCTGCAGCAGCAGGCACTTCCAAGCTGGCGGGGAAGTAGGGCTTCCTGGGCCCCCAAGAATGCAGATTCCTGGGTCTGCAGCTGCAACTGGGTGGCTGCAGCTGTGACTAGAAGGGTGAGACTCCTGCATGTTCCCAGATCCCACTGGCTACATGGGTTGCACAGACCCAGCCATGCCTTCCCTACTCCAGTCAGTATCATGGCAGTGGCTGCTCCAGACCATCCACCATTGCCATCAGTAACATTCACCTTACAGTTCTCTTATGTGGAAAAATTTTTCTATGACTCCATAGAAAGCTCTTAGAAAACTCTAAATTACAATGAAAACTGTTATGATTATTTTCATGTATAGATCAAAACCGTATTTGTCCAGAGCAAAGTTAAGTTTGACATAGTTTGGTTAAGCTGATGTGATATTTTTTAAAAATAAATGTTATTGTTTATAGTCAATGCTAATTCATTCCAAAATAAGCATTCATAAACACTGTGTGCTATATATGATACTGTGCTCATTGTTTTAGAGTGTTTGCAGGGAAATATATTTATATGATATTGTTCTTTCTCTAAAATAATTTCCCATCTCTAATGGTCAGACAAACTCATTCTGAAACTACAGTGAACATTTGAAGGTAATGTATGCATGTTTGTCTGTGTGTAATGTGTTTTACTGAGATTATCACCGGTGAAAATTTTAGCAGAGAAGCACATAAATAAGAGCTGGTGTAGTTTGAGAAGGCTTTTCAGAACACAGATTTTATCTGAGCTGAAGAACTGGGAAGCATTTATGAAGGCAATGGGAAATTACACATGGTTGCAAGGAAAGTGGAACATAGGCTCTTAGGCAGAAATGACCATTTTATGCCCAGTAATTGTTGAGCAAACCTAGATTACAACCAAAATGCGTGTTGTATGTGTTAACTACTAGTGAAGGAAATGTTTGCATTATTGTGCTGTAAGCAAACAAGAAGGGGACTTGAAAACCAGGGGGTATAAATTGGATGTTTGTCCCCCCAGACGTCATGTTGAAATGTAATCCCCAGTGTTTGAGGTGGGGTTTGATGGGAGGTGATTGGATCATGAGTGTAATTTCCCATGAATGGTTTAGCACCATTCCCCTTGGTGCTGTCCTCAGATAGTGAGTGAGTTCTCATGAGACCTGGTTGTTTAAAAATGTGTGGCATCCCTTCCTCCTTTTCTGTCTTTCTCCCCTTCTCGCTAGGTGACATGCTGGCTCTCACTTTGCCTTCTGCCTTGAGTAAAAGCTCCCTGCGGCCTCCTTGGAAGCAGAGCAGGTGCTGGCACCACACTTACTGTACAGCCCACAGAACTGTGAACCAATTAAACCTCTTTATAAATTACCCAGCCTAAGGTATTTCTTTATGGCAATGCAAGAATGGTCTAACACACCAGGCAACAGGTGTTGGACTAGGTGTCATATAAAATATCAAGTGACAAATGACTTCTCAGTAGAGCATTAACATATTTCAAATCAGGAGAGTAAACACAATTACTGTGATCTGAGACATGGGTAAGGATCTGAAGTTTGGGAAACTGAGGAAGAGATATCCAGCCAAATGCTTCTGTCAAGGCTGAAGTTGTAAGTGTCTGAATTGCTAATGGGACTTTAAATGGAAAGACAAATGGCTCCAGAAACATTTGATAGAAGCAAATACCAACATTTCCTGATTAATGAAATGGGAAATATGATGGTAGGGAATAATGCAACATTGCCTTTTGATGTAGGTTGGGCATGAGAAAAAGCAGGGTAAGACAATTGACAAAGATGGAGAACTTAGATTTAGCAGAAGTACTCACCTGGAATAATCAATTTTAAGTTTTTAGGACAAAAATAATTAGATTTAGAGCTCAGACTACAAAAACACAAATTCAAATATTTTTTGATGGTTCAGAAAACTCTTCAAGACCATGGATACATACACTTCTTTTTGCTCACAGTCCACATTCAGATGAGAAAAACTTTTGGATCAAGGACTTTTTTCTTAAAGTCCTGCAGTATGTGTTTCTTCTTTACTCTGCATATGTGAGGTGGAATAACATGATGTTTATCTGTGTGTTCACTTGTATCTATAATGCTCATACAATCTTACACTCATTTCTTAGTATGAATTTGTGTGTTGATTGTGTGTGCATATGTGTATAACAAGAGGATAAACAGCCATAGATGAAGAGGCAAAAAAAGATGATGAATATATTTCTATTTTCCTTGTATATTACAATGAATAGTAGTTAAGAGACATGACCTTTCCTTTTTTTCTGAGTACAAATTAAAAAGTCACTGGGGCCTTTCTCATGAAGCTACAACTTAAGAACCTCGCCCTATCCTGAATTTTGAGGTGTGGTATGACCAGCGTGAGTTTAAACCACCACCTTTTACTCTTAAGATTCTCAATTCAAGGAAAAAGCTTAAGGCTGGAACAATATTGTTCAGTCAACACCCTCTCAAATCGTGGTGAAGATGAAAGGGTCCATAGCTCCTTTTTCATTCTTTGTGACAGTTAAGCCCTGTTTTGCTTTTCTTTAACACAGATTTCACCTAGGGCCTGTTCTTTTTCAATGTGATCCATTTGGCCGCACCCATTTGGAAGAGTCTATTACTCTGGTCAGGGTTGGTTTGGCTGCTACAAGCTCTTGCTGCATTCTTTTTTTAGAGCCTGCCAAATGTGGGACAATGGGTGTGCCTTGTTGACATCCTGTGGTTCATCAGATACGTAGGATCATTCTGCAGTGCAACCTCGTTAGATGCTTACAGCTGTGCTAGGAGGCCCAAGTCAGCATGTCTGAGAGGAAGCCCAAACTCTGGTTCACATGCAGGGTCACCTAACCAAAATGCTTGTGGGAAATGGGAACACGGGCATGCCTTCCTTTAATGAAATACAGGGGGCCCTCCTCATACCTAGATTAGTGATTTGCTATTGCAAACATTTGCCTGTCTCTTCAAACCATAATTTATCCCCAAAAGATGACTATATTACTTAGGCATTTAGACAAAAGAACCACACACAAAATGGATTTCCTGTGTCAGTTCTGATTTTTAAAGTCCATGTTCCATTTTTGATTTGCCACATGAAGACCAAAAGCCACTCTCAAGGATAAGTTAGGGATATGGGGAATATTAATGTGCAGTTAAAATGTATATTCCATGCGGGAAAGACCCAGAGGACATAATTTTGGACTGGAGGAGGCAAGGATCACCAGGAGTTTGTCACTCAAATATGTCATCTAACAAACCCACATCTTATCCACAATTGCAGGTTTAAATTGATTAACAGTCTCATCTTATTAAGTGCAAATGCTCTTTCAGGTGTTTAGAGTTCATTCACATTTTATTATGACATATTTCAATGAGATTTAAGCTTCTCTTTCTGAGTACCTGGAATTCACAAGAAATGAGAGTGTGAAGGGAGAGGGTGAAGGGTGTGCTTCATTCTTAAATCTCTTGCAGGGAATATTATTATCATTAACATGAATGAAAAAAATATAATCACAGTTTCTGTCTGATTAGGGGGTCACTGAATATTTTTAACCTGAGAAATAGACTGGAATAGAAAGAGAGAGAAAGAGACAGAGAGAGAAAGGTGTAAATCAAATGTGGCAAAAGTTGGTGATGCATTTTACCACTTGCGAACCTTTCTGTAGATCTAAAAGTTTTCAAAATAAATAGTTCTTTTAAATAATGAAATCTCACCCCTGATGAGTTTATTTTGAAATCATTCATGTAGTCAGCTAATGGTTGATACCGTTAATACTCATTTTTCTATGAGCAAAAAGAATAGCAGTATTTATGGAGGTGAAGAAGATGATATTAGAGAACTAGGAGGTAAAATAAGTGTGTGGAACAGAAATTGGGAGGTGGGAAGTAGGATAGGAGACTGAAAATGAAAATGAGATAGAAGAAAATAGAACATTTCTATATTATCAATTTCACCAAAATTCCTACCTGTGAAATATCTACCATGGACTGAGGTGGACTGAAGCTCACATTAGTAGATCCACTCTGGATTCTGAAGTTGAATTTCTTGTCTTTGCTGATTTATTTTATTTCTCATATTTTGTTTCTCCAAGATAAGACGGTTGTTTTCTTCATTCAGGACTTGATTCTCCAATTAAAAAGGAGAGAACATTTGATTTGTCTCTCTTCCTTCTCTTCTTTCATCAATTCTGACCTGCATTTCTGAAACTGCCCTATTTTAGTACGATCAATGAAGCTCATGAGCCACGTTCTTGAGCACCTATGCTCAGCATCTTTCACACAATTACAGTAATTTTCACAAAAGAGACAACTGAGAGTCAGAGAAGTTATATAATTCATCCAACTTCATGTATAATAAATTCCAGGGCTGTGATGACACTCAATAGCTATACCCTTCCAAAGCCGCTTGTTTTGAAGTCAGACACCACGTTTTGGAGAAGTGGCTTAAAAGGAAAGAATCCAAGGGCTGCAAACATGCTCTACTTAATTGTAAAGAAGACTTAAACTTTCTGTTGAATCTCATGATAAAATGAATGCCAATGACTTGACAGAAATGAGAAGTAAATCTTTAAATTTCAGTAAAATAAAGGTTAAAATAATTTTTATAGCTCTCCCACATTGATTTTTGTTGAATTCACAGACTTTCCTCAGGATGGGACCTGGAGACAGATGACCCAATTCTGAGCTCTGGTCTTGGTCTGTACCCTGGGAAAAGTCTCTGGAACTGTATCAACCTTGATTTCCCTCTTTGCAAGAAATTCCCAGCTTTTCTTCTTCTCAGGAGCTACTATGAGCATTGAGACAATGACTGCAAGACCCCTCCACCATCTTCCTAAACAAAGGGGAGCCTACAATTGTTGTTATTACTTGTAGCAAACATAAAATTTGGCAACATTTCTGTACCATTTTCATAGTACTCAAATATTTTCTTCTTTATTTTTATAGCGTAAAATATTAAAGTCCTTAGATTTTGTCCTATGATTATGGCTTCTTGACGCCATAATTTAAAAATCTGAACTTAACTCTAGTCCTTCTTGTTCAGTTATTATAGAAATTATATAATAATCAACTTTCTAAGTACTGGTCTTTCTTTCTCACTACAGAACATAAGAACTGAAGAAAAAACATCTGATTCTTTTAAAAGACTATCATTGGGCAAAATAGGACAGCATTCCCTAGAATTTTGGATTTCATGGATTACTAATTTTATTTATAATAGAATGTGTGCATGTGTGTAATATTCTAGTTGGCCAAACACACACACATACATGCACACACACACACACACACACTCTCCACCAATCATCAACTCTCAAAGCCATTTTCTAAAAGAAAGGGCAATTTAACCTATAAACTATTCTCAGAATAAAAGACGAAAGTTCTTAAAAATTAAAATAAATTTGATGTCTTGAAAGATGGCTTAATCATTATTTTTCTAATTTTACCACAGTCCGTTAGAGACCTTTCTACACATGTTGGTTCATATATGAGCTATCGGAAGCCATTGAACTTGTAGGCATATTAAGAGTAAACTGCCTCCTTCCAAATGAGGTATTTGAGACCATCTACCCAAAGGCTCCCGTCCATTTCTTAAACTGCTACTTTGAGCCCTCCTTGCTTTCCTAAACAGGTCTATTTTTACCCTGGTGCGACCGATTCCTTTCAGAGAAAATCTTGCTCAGTCCTGTCAGGTCCTGTCACAGGCTTTGTGACCGTATAGTAAGTAAATATTGGTCTTGGTTCAGTTTCTCTTGTCCAAAATTAAGGAAGAAAATACACTGTTTTGACTTCATATTTGCTCTTGTGATGCCTTCTTTTTTATTCAATAAAACCGACAGAAGCAATAATGATTTTGCTAAAGAAAAGACAATTTATAGAAAAGAAACATCTGTATAGTACTGTTTCTTACTTTTAGTTTTTTTTATTTGGAAAGATAAGATTTATTTAAAAGATGAAAATATCTCATGATGTTATTTTTCTCCTACTGTTTCCTCGTATATTTTGGGAACACGTTCTCTGAGAACCATGTAAAATATTTTTGAGATAAACACTATTATCTATCTAGTTGTGGATTGTTTTTCCACAGCTGGAAATTCAAAAGAATAGATTAATTTGGGAATTAATTCAGCCTTCACTTGGGAAAAGAATTTAAAGAGGACATCAAGTATTTCTGGAAATTGAAATGTTACCAGAATGAAAATTCCTTCAGTAAATGTAAGATATTAAAAATATAAGAAATGAGGGAATAGTTTTAAAAATACACATCACTCCCCCATTCCACATATCACCTCAGTCTTACAAAGTAGCATTCTTATGTTTCTCTGAGTATATTCAGAAAGATTCCACACTTGGACATTTCTTATCACATACATCCAGTCTTCAGGGTCATGCCCTGTAACCATTCTTCTCTGTCTCTAAAGTTATTGCAGAATTGGGTGTAGTCTTGTGTATGCTAGTTCTTCATTATTCTCTATACCAAAAGGTCAAAGCATAATATGGAAATTCTTGAACTTGAAAGGGGCACTCAGCCTGCATATCCAGCTCTGCCCAAATTAAAACATCCAAAAATACCATTTATTCCTACAACAGAAAGGGCTGATGTCAAACCCAGGGGAGGAAGAATATCCACTAACAAGACTTTGAAATTGCTCTAACTCAGTGACTCAAACTTTCCCAAATTTCAACAAGATTCCTTCAGAATTAAAAAAGACATGACTGTTTTACTCTACAGCTTCAGCATCTGTAATCTCATAACTTCTCCTGTAATGAGATAAATCTACAAAGGACTTCCTACTATTTAACTAGACTGACAAGTCATTTGTTGTCCCTCCGAAAATGATCACAAATCTACATCCCCAGCTTTCCCCCATGTTTTACTATTTGCTAGCAAGAATTTCCTTAATTCCTGAGAAATAAAATATAGGCACACAGAACAATCTGAGAAATATTAGAAAGCACTGTTAATATTATGCCAATATGAGGAAACTGGTCAAGTTTCACAAAAGCTTCCAACTTGGCGGCATTTTTACAAAAGCTTGCAAGTGAGTGGCATGAGCTGTAGACAAACACACATAATCAATCACAGCTTCTCAATACCCTTAGTTTAAGGACTCTTAGTTTAGATAAACAGGATGAATAAAATCTTTCTGAAGTAAGATCGACTACTATGAATTTTCTTATCAAAAAGATGAGTCTTACAAACACCTTCCAATAACATATATTATCGGTTGGGCACTTGGGGGCATAATTGTAGAAGTTATCTTGCATTTCTGTTATCCAATAGACTATTCAAAGTTTATAAACTTTGATACTGGTTTTAAATAAACCTGACAATCTCATCTCTTTGAACAGGACTTGTTTGTATGAATATAGAAAAAGATACCCATTATCAACATTATGATCCTTCATATGTAAACAGAAGCAGTTTAACAAAATCCACAAATAACAGATCATAATTTGCAGTGTAAATAGTCACTGAGCCGAGGATTTCCATCCCAAGCACACCACACAAGACCATGAGCCTATCTAAGTTCTGGCATCACATCTCATTTATCTTGCACATCTAGCAGTATGATCAACATGTAGCAGAAGCACCGTAAGTGTTAAACTATACATTCTATAAAGACGTGTCTATCATATTGCCTATCATAGCAGAGGGCCTAGCACACAATAAGATTTATTAAATCAATGTTATATAAATGCTTTAGTGGGTGAGTGAATTGACAAATGGTTTGAATTAGGTAATTAGTGGACAACAGCAGAGATGTTTCAGGAGGAGATAATGCCATGGAGGCAGTTGTTAGTAAGTTGACTACCATGGATGGTAGGTAGATTCATTCTTATAGGATACAGGAAGTCATTAAATATTCTTGATGGGAAACAGTTGGCGGAATTGTTATCTGAGAAATACTGTGGTGTTTTTTATATGTTGGATTGAGTAAGGAGAGAGTAAAGAGAGAAATGATGAAATATATCCATAAGCTTTAACACAAAAGAAGTAGAGAATGTCACCTTCCAAATATTTCTCATTTCTCTACCTGTCACTCTCCTTTTTACCTTCTACTAGACTATTTAAATATATTTGTAGCTTAGGAGCTTTCTCCTCCAGTCTGTTCTATACCACTAGAATTATCTTTCTAAATTTATTTTTTTAACTCATAACCAGAAACCTTCAACTGTTCTCCAGTTCCTAACACATCATGTTAAAACATTGAAACTGACATTGTAGGCTAACAATGTAGAACGGTACAAAACCTCTACACTGGTGTTAGAAAAAGAAAAAATTTACATCCCTCGGGTTCAACCACTTACTAACTAGTTTCCTCAACCAAGTATCAAACTAGGTAGTTCCTAAGGACATTTCTAACTTAGCGTTTTATATTTTGTTTGACTTTGTCTTTGAGGGTGCTCTTTATGTAACCTAAACCAGTGCCTCTCACACTTCACTGTACATATGAATTACCTGAGAATCTTGTTAAAATGCAGATTCTGACTTAGTGGAACTAGTGTGGAGTTGGAAACCCTGGATTTGTAAGAATCTTCCAAGTCACTTTAATGCTTCTCCTTCATGGATAATACTTTGAGTAGCAGTTCCCTAGTTGTAGAACTTCATGTTGGTTAAACAGTATCTATTCTATCATTTTAAATTTTGTTGAACCTATTAGTCAACTTGGAATGTCCTCCTATCCATATTCATCTGACAGAAATTATCTCATCTTTTCTCTAACTTATCTCATTACAGCTACAGCACTGTTATCTCAATAAAATTCTTAATCCAATCCCTTACTTGCAAAGGAAGCCATCTTGCTTTCCTTGACCTTCCATAGCTCTCTGTATATCTCTTATAGCATCATGAAAACCCTGTGTTGTAGTTATTTGCGTATGTGTCTCTTGCCTCCCTCTAGGTCATAAGCCTCCTAATAATACAAATGATAGCTGGCACTTTTGACTAAAGTATATGAAGAAGAACATTCTAGGGAGAGAGGGGGAGGGGACATGGTCATACTAGTAAGTGTCAGGGAAATTCAAACCTAGTACAACTGACTCTAACACATTTCCTTTTATTACACTTGGCAGGAGTTGTAATATGCATGGCTGTATCGTCAGAACACAACACCTGACACATTGCTGGATTTCTATCCTTGTTTACGTTTGCCAATCGAGACACAGTAGGAGAAATGACAGTCTTATAATTTGCATGCTTAACTTTAAGGTGTTGCAAGACAGCCCAGTGAAAACATTCTTCCTACATCTGAAATTTGAGAGTTTAGGAGACATTCAGGGCAGTAGAGCTGGGAGTGGTCCATTTGGGGCATAATCTGCTTTATTCCACCTGCAGAGTTGCAGAATTAATCTGTTTCCCCTCAGTGGTTCAGGACATTTTATACATACAAACCTCCTTTTAAATTACTGGGTCCTGGCCTCATTATATTTGGGATATTATTTAAAGACAAGAGGCCATTTGATATATATTTTAGTGTAATGCCAGTTACATCTAAAATAATAAAACATTAATCAGGGTAGCATGATGTTTAACAAATCATGAAAAATATATTGCATTTGCAACTCATCTTTACCCTATGATCTATCTCTTTGGTAATATATTTTATTGCTTGGGATTTATAGGGCCATTTCTCTATGTGGCTTATGCAACAACACACATCAATGTGTCTGCCTTCAATCATCAAAGGGCAAAAATTCAGGTCAGATATCAGTCATTTGCTGAGCTCATATGGATTAATGAAGGTCTACAGTTTGTATTGAGCATACAGAGTGAACAATGTAAGTAACGTCTGTATGTACATATGTAACGGTATATCTGTAAGTAACGTCAGCTTACCCCTGAATGTGTAATACCCAGACTTATGTCTGCTATGCTTTTAAATTAAAACATAGTTGACTGTTGCAATAAAAAGTTTTTTCACTGCAGCTGTTGTTTTAATAGCTACCATAGCCCTACACAAACCATAGCCCTACACAAGCCTTAGCTCTACACTAACCATAGCCCTGTTAATTTTCATGGAACAAGCAATAAACCTCTTCATATAGCTTGCTCATTAATTTCTGATTGAAGTCAAGTTTCTCTGGGCAACTTTGAATGGAATAAATATACTCTTAAGTGGAAGTGAATTTTGCCATTTCTATTGGTACCTTCCTAAATACAACATATGGCCTGAGAAAATGAAAGCTGTTAAAGACCGGTAGAGAGACTTTCCAATGGAGTAAAATCATTGTACTCTGAAGCACTTTGCACTTTTTCCCAAAGCAAATGGTTTATAACATTTAATTCTCACAATTAAATGAAGGTCTCACGATTAATGAAGGTCTCGAGTTTGTATTCAGCATACAGAGTGAACAATGTAAGGTATGTCTGTGAGTAACATCAACTTACTCTGTGAGCTCAGCAGAGTAGGTGACTCTGTCTAATCAAGAGTTGTGTAAAGTCAGCTCCTATGATTTGCTAAATATTAGAAAGATTGACACAACAAAACGGAAGTCATGTGCTAGAGGGATGCCTTCTCCACTGTATAATCCTGTAAGACAGTAATATGCTGAGAGGAAGTCAGTAAAATGGCAACTGAAAGATCCAGAATGAGCTCCAAAGTTCCAGAAATGATTAAATGATACTGAAGGACTAGAGTTTTCTTAGCTGGTGAGTTAATTGTTGAAATGAGTTAGTGAATAAGCATTCTCAAAATACTAATTCAAGACAAAGAAGAAGAAATTATCAGATCATACAATGAGTGTCTAAAAATCTCAATTCATCTCTCTAACTTTACTCATTGTCATAGAAACTTCTAATAAGGGCTTGAGATGACAAAATACTTAGAATCTATGGTTAACAAAAGTATATTCAGATCACACTGCTCTGTAAGTAAATCATTCTTTAAATATTACCTCAAGTTATGGCCACATTGTTGCTTTTAAAAACACGTGCGATATACAAGAAGTAAAACATTACACGTGCGATATACAAGAAGTAATACATTAAAGGACTTAAGAAAACAGATTTGTAGAATTGCTTTCTAGAAAGATATTTAAGCTCTCTAGGTGTACAATTTATGATATTTAAAATGTATCTGGTGTCAGTTTTAAACAAGTTAACATACATAAAACTAACTTTTGGCCTGGAAGATAGTGCTTAATACATGTTAGTCATACAGTCTTACTGATATCTCTTACTCTATTCTGTGCGCCTCTAGAACAGAATCAATGCTGTCTATCCTCTGACCCAATATGGAGTGAAGTGAACCAGATTTCAGTGGGTTCTTTCCTCCCTCCATCATCAGAAAATTGTCGGGTACGTGGCATTGAAGATTAGACAAAAGCCTTTTTGTGTGGCTTTTCTCCAGATGAAATGAGAAGCAGTGTCCAATATAATGAATTGTGCCCAAGGAAGGAAATGCATCTTTAATAACTACTGATTGTAAATAGTGGTGTCCTGCAGGAATCTTTTTCAGATATTTACTTCCAGAATCAAGTTATTAAAAAAGAAAGGAAGAGGGAGGAAAGGAGGGAAAGAACTGGAAAGGAAGGACGAGGCAAAGAAAGACAAAGAAAAAAAAGAAAAGAGAGAAAGTAAGTTTGGAAAATTAAATAGCATTCCATTAGCTCCTTCAGGACAAGATCAGTGACTTTTCTAAGATAAGGAAAGGACCTTGGACAAAGCCAGAAAGCAAAACCAAAGCAGAACACAAACAATGGTTTTGAAAGGGAAAATGTGTTTATAACATAATAGTCTTTCAAACCTATTTTTCAGTTATTTTCCATTGCCACTAATAAAGTAAGTGGTAACACAGGAAGAAAAACAATACTCTAGGGCCAACTATATTTTCCTATCATGTACTCAGTGCTTTTAGACAGGTAGATTCAGTGTTCTCTGGAGAAGTTAGCAAGAGGTTCATCCCACTTTGGGGCAAAGATTAGGAAAATGGCCACCTTGCTCATGACATGGAATTTCATTCTTGAATGACTTAGTTTGGAGACATTGCCTTTCTGGAGTGATGTTTGTACAGTTTGCTTCCTTGAGAGACTTGACTCTTTAACATATTTTTGAAAACATTTCATGCCATTACAGAGTAGAAAATGGGGAAAATGGAAATTTGAGCTAGAGCCATGAATATAATTTATCCTAAACTATCAGGAGATTCCAATTATTTGATATATTCTTCATGAGCAAAGAATGCTCTTATTAAAGAGGCTTGGTAAACTTATCATCCTCTTTCTAATGTCCTTTTGTGTAGAGTTTCATGGGAAGGATGCTGCAGACAGATAGCAGGTTCTCTTAGACAAGAAACAGGAACTATAGCAGAATGTTTTCTAGGGTTTGGAATACTGAAATTCTTGTGTGTTCAGTAAATCAGCATCTGTCAGTAATGGTGATGATGATGATGATGAAGATGATGATGATGATGCAATAAAATTTACTAACTTCTTGTTTTGAGCCAGGTTTCATTGTCAGGGCTTTGCCTGCAACATCTCATATAAGCCTCACAAAAAACAAACAAACAAAAAAAAAACAAAAAAAAAAACTCATGATCTATATTAACTTTATTGGATAACTGAGCAAGGAGTAATGATGCAGAACCTGGTACAAGTCTTTGTTTAACTAATGTAGAAGTACTCACAGAAAAATACACACACAAAACATGTTCCGTTGTGTATACTCTACAGCTTAACTCTTAAGACTGTTTTTTGTGAAGACTGGCGGATGGCAGGACCATTGAGAAAACAACCACTGAAATTATGGTTATCAATGACTCTGGTCAGTGTGCTCAAAGACATATCTCCCATGACCAAGTGGCCTCCTTGCTGCTGCCGGAAGATTAACTATATTGACAATAACAAAATTATAAAAGCAAGATTTACTATTGCCAGACTGTCCGTAATTTTTCCTTTCCATTTTCTCCTCTTTTATGATCCTCCTTTTTTATTGATAATCCTCTACTTACTTTTCCCTCTTATTAGTATATTTGTAAATACAAAATTAATTATAATTTTCTGAGTCATCCTTTGACTTGAGTGCTAGAGAGGTTAAGTATCTTGTACAAGTAATAAACCTAATAAATAAGGGAGCATGTATTGGAACCCAAGCGGTCTTATTTGCACTAGATAATCTCCTCCACAAATAAGGTTTAAAGTTTATGTGCCTACAAAGAGTATTAAGGAAATTCCAAGTGAGAAAAATGTCAGCAAACATTGGCTCTAAAGTTACAAAATTAGTCTCTCTCGTGCATGCACACATTTTTTCTCTCTCTCTGACACACACACACACACACACACGCATGCACGCACACACCTCATAAACAACTCAGGCTTCAAGTGACACTCCTTTTGTGATTTCTATTCAGTTTCAAGGATTCCTTTGATGTTTATTTCAGCAAGTTTCTGCAGAGAGCAAAGACAAATA
>CAUYLG010005389.1:0-18173 GCA_963573385.1 Cacajao melanocephalus | reverse complement strand
AAATTTTTCCATAGTTAATATTTCAAAATCATAATGCGGTTCCAATGGACAGAACACAAATGCATTCGCCACTTGTATTTTTTTTTTTTTTTTTTTTGTAGAGATGGGGTTTCTCCATGTTGGTCAGGCTGGTCTCGAACTCCTAACCTCAGGTGATCCACCCGCCTCAGCTTCCCAAAGTGCTGGGATTACAGGTGTGAGCCACTGTGCCCAGCCCACTAATGCACTATTAGGACAATCACCTCACAGCCTGGACATCATTTGTGGTATATTGGCCAAAATTATCCAATACAAAAGTAAGTGAAGATAGAGTTTCTAAGCTGCCTGCCCCAGAACCCCCAACCCCCATATCTTAACTTTTAAATGTTTATTTATTTATTAATATTAGTATTTAAGATTGAGTCTGGCTTTGTTGCCCAGGCTGGAGTGCAGCAGTGCGATTTTGGCTCACTGCAACCTCCACCTCCTGGGTTCAAGCGATTCTTCTGCCTCAGTTTCCCGAGTAGCTGGGATTACAGGCATGCATCACCACACCCAGCTAATTTTTGTATTTTTAGTAGAGATGCGATTTCACCATGTTGGCCAGGCTGATCTCAAATTCCTGACCTCAAGTGATCCACCCGCCTCAGCCTCCCAAAGTGCTGGAGTAACAGGCGTGAGCCACCATGCCCCACCCTTATCTCTTTCTCTCTCTCTGTCTCTCTCTCTCTCTCTCTCTCTCTCTCTCTGTCACACACACACCCACACACACTGACACCTTCCTGCACATTGGATTGCTCCTTATATTCCTTGGGCTCCTGAGACATAATTCCTCTAGCATCTCTGTGGGTCCCTTGTCTACACAGGCAATAATGTGCTATGCAACTGAATGCCAATGGTGGCCTCCTGCCCACTATCAGACACCACCCCGTTAAGCCCATCAGGGGATGAAGTTGTCATAAAAAAGTGGCTCAGAGGCTGTGGACACTCTGAGAGCATGGAAGATGAATATCTATCCCCACCCACCCCGTATCCTATTCGCTGTGTATCAGTCCATAGCTCCCTGATCAGGAAGGTCTAGATTAGATCATCTCTAAGGTTCCTTCCAATGCTAATCTCTGTGATTATGATCTGGCTATGGCTCCTATTTAAGTGTGCTGAATCTGGCTTATTGATAAGATAATAAGGTGAAAATGTCCAAGAGACAGTTTGAAATATAGACTGGGCAGGGCAAAGTGGCCCATACCTGTAATCCCAGTACTTTGGGAGGCCAAGATAACCAGATCACTTGAAGTCAGGAGTTCTAGACCAGCCTGGGCAGCATGGTGAGACCCCACCTCTACAAAAAATAGAAAAATGAGCCAGGCGTGGTGGCACCTATCTGTAGTTCCAGCTACTCAGGAGGCTGAGGTGGGAGGATTGCCTGAACCTAGGAAGCAAAGCTGTGAGCTGAGATTATACCGCTTGCACTCCAGCCTGTGAGTAAGAATAAGACCCTGTCTCAAAAAAAAAAAAAAAAAAAGGAAAAAGAAAGAAAAAAAGGTAGACTGAAGCTCTGGGAGGATTGAAGCTGGGGGAATATAATTTGGGAATCAGTCTCATTGAGATGATTGCAGCCAGGCAGACTATTTATTTTGAGACAGAGTCTTACTCTGTTGCCCAGACTGAAGTACAGAGGCGCAATCTTGGCTCACTGCAACCTCTGCCTCCCGGGTTCAAGCAATTCTCACACCTCAGCCTCCCCGGGAGCTGAGATTACAGGCACACGCCACCATGCCCAGCTAATTTGTATTTTTTGTAGAGACAGAGTTTCATCATGTTGGCCAGGCGGTCTCGAACACCTGACCTCAAGTGATCCACCTGCTTTAACCTCCCAAAGCATTAGGATTACAGGCATGAGCCACTTCGCCCAGCCTCAGACTAAACTATTATAAAAGAGAAAGCAGAGAGAGTAAGAGCACCTCATATAGACCCTGGGGAATCGCCTACATTTCAGAAGCTGGAAGGGGAGAAAGAGTGGTCTACTTGATGACATGAAGCATCATCAATCAGTATCGATACTCGCTTTAGGGTAAAGGCATAGCCAAATTGGAAACTATGAACAAATTTCAGAAACTATGCACTAAAACTTACAAACCTCAAATCCTAGTTTTCTTCCTATCTCTTTGGCCACTCCCCTCAATTTCTTTTTTTTAAGTTTTTATTTATGTATTATTTATTTATTTATTTGAGACAGGGTCTTGCTCTATCACCCTGGCTGGAGTGCAGTGGCGTGATCATGGCTTACTGCAGCCTCAACCTCTTAGGCTCGAGCAATCCTCCCACCTTAACTTCCTGAGTAGCTGGGACTACCACACCTGGCTAATTTTTGTATTTTTAGTAGAGACAGGGTTTTGCTATGTTGGCCAGGCTGGTCTCGAACTCCTGGCCTCAAGTGATTTGCCTGCCTCGGCCTCCCAAGTGCTAGAATTATAGGTGTGAGCCACTAGGCCTGGCCTCAGTTTCTTTTATGGACTCACTTACCTCTACAGATTGGCTCAATGTCATTATCCTCAGGCTTCTGTCCTGTTTACATGTCTCCTGAACCATCCAGTCCAGTCTCATGAAATTTGCCACCCGATGTGCTCATGTTTCCCAAACCTGCATCTCTTATCTAGACCCATGGTCGAATTAGCTGTTTCTCAAGTAACGTTTTTTTCTTTTTATTTTACTTCCCTGGTACCAGGGATAAAAGTTCCCTGAATTCAAACATGAATATTCACTTCACTCAGTCCTCTGGGAGGTCCACCAATCCCTGTTTTGGGAAGAAAGGAGCTGACCTCGGCCGGGGTGGTGGCTTATGCCTGTAATCCTAGCACTTTGGGAGGCCGAGGTGGGTGGATCACCTGAGGTCAGGAGTTCAAGACCAGCCTGACCATCATGGTGAAACCCCATCTTTTTTTAAAAAAAAAAAAAAAGAAAGAAAGAAAGGAGCTGACCTCTAGCTGAGAAAAAAAACTCCATTCAAGGACCACGCCTTCCACATGCCTCACAATATCTCAACTTCCCGCTTGGGATCTCCAGCCTCACCAAGGCTCAGAACGGACCCCAACTGCTCCTGTGCCACTGGTGGTTCCTGCACGTGCGCCAGCTCCTGCAACTGCAAAGAGTGCAAATGCACCTTTTGCAAGAAGAGCTGCTGCTCCTGCTGCCCTGTGGGCTGTGCCAAGTGTGCCCAGGGCTGTGTCTGCAAAGGGGCATTGGAGAAGTGCAGCTGCTATGCCTGATGTGAGGACAACCCTGCTCCCAGATATAAATAGACTAACCTGCACAAACCCGGATTAAAAAAAAAAAATACAACCCTGAGTCATTTGCTGCATTTCTTTTTCTATTAAATATGTGAATGACAATAAAATAATTTTGACTTGAAACAAACAAACAAAAACTCCATTCAAGGATCTAAAAATTTTGCAGCTTTGAAGTGCAAAAAAAAAAAAAAAAAAAAAAAATTGCAGCTTTGCACAGTGAGTCAGGGTGACCAACTTCTTCTAGTTTGCCAAAGAGTTTCCCAGTTTTAATACAAAAAGTCCCAAATCCCAGGAAACCTCTCAGTCCCAGGTGAACCAGGTGGTTGGCCAACCCCACAGGGAGGTGTCCTTTATGAGGCATGGCTAGAGCAGAGGCTTGGCAAGGGCGGAGGCTTGGCAAAGGTGGCTGTGCCCATCAAACAGACAGTTTATGAATGCTTGGGTGAGTGGTGCATATGTTTTAACTACTCCCTAGGGCCCTCAGGGCCTTTCACAGGGGTCCCTAAGAGCAGGTGGGGGCAATGGAGCAGTGAAATTTGGGCATAAGGCTAATGTGACCTCATTTAAAACTGCAGGCTGGCAAGGCCCTGGGACTTTGGGTATCTATTTACATAGCAAAGATCACACCAATTTACATTTTATTTAGTGCTTTTTTTTAAATCTCTGACTCTGCCAAACATTGTCGCAGTTTCACAGCTACGTAATACTCCATCAAGAGGATATTTAGGCTGGGCATGGTAGCTCACACCTGTAATCCCAGCATTTTTGGGAGGCCCAGGCGGATGGATGTCTTGGGGTCAGGAGTTTGAGACCAGCCTGGCCAACATAAGACCCCATCTCTACTAAAAATACAAAAATTAGCCACATGAGGTGGCGCATGCCTATGGTCCCAGCTACTCAGGAGGCTGTGGCATGAGAATTGCCTGAACCCATAAGGTGGAGGTTTCAGTGAGCTGAGATTGTACCACTCCACTCCAGCCTGGGTGTTAGTGAGACTCTGTCTTAAAAAAAAAAAGAAAAAAGAAAAAAGATGCTGGCTGTGGCGGCTCACACCTGTAATCCCAGCACTTTGGGAGGCCGAGGTGGGTGGATCATGAGGTCAGGGGTTCGAGACCAGCCTGGCCAACATGGTGAAACTCCATATCTACTAAAAATACAAAAATTAGCTGGGCATGGTGGCGCATTCCTGTTATTGCAGCTACTTGGGAGGCTGAGGCAGGAGAATCGTTTGAACCAGGACCCAGGAGGCGGAGGTTGCAGTGAGCCAAAATCGTGCCACTGTGCTTCAGCCTGGGCTACAGAGCAAGATTCTGTCTCAGAAAAAAAAAAAGGGGGGGATTTTTGGTGTGTTCCAGAAATGTTCCTATTATAAATACATCTTTGTGTTAAAAGGGTTTTTTTTTCCCTGTATTTAAGATTTTTTTCAAGCTAGATGCAGTGGCTCATGCCTGTAATCCCAGCATTTTGAGAGGCCAAGGCAGGAGAATTGCTTGAGTCCAGGAGTTTAAAACTAGTCTAGTCAACACAGGGAGACCCCCATCTCTAAAGAAAAAAAAAAGTTTTAAAAAACTTAGCTGCACATGGTGGCACACCCCTGTAGTTCTAGCTACTTGGGAGGCTGAGGGGGGAAGATTGCTTCAGCCCAACTGTTCAAGGTTTCAATGAGCTATGATTGCACTGCTGTACCCCAGCCTGGGTGACAGAGCAAGACCCTCTCTCTTAAAAATAAAAATGTACATTTTTTTCAGTAGTAATTTGGAAGTATCATTACGTGCCAGAGATAGTGCTAAGTGCTTTACACACATTATTTCCTTAAAATCCCATCATAAATAACACTCTGGAGTAGGCAATATTTTCCCAAGGTAGAAACTGGTGCTTGGAGGTTATGTATTTTCCCAAAGCCACATAGCTAGTACGTGATGAAGCCAAGATCTGAAATCAGCACCACCACATACTTTCAAAATATGTTGATGGTGAATTTCGGTTTGTTTATGACTTTGTCATCTTTTGCCTGGCTTTGCTCTACTGAGCCGCCACTGAGCCTTGTATATGTATCTCTTTATTTTTGGTTATGTGCACTGCCCCAGTGACCATGCGTGTCTCTCTTTAGCACCTCTCCCACTGTGTTGAAATTGCGTGTTTGTACTTCCACTCCACCTACAAGTGGAGGGTAGAACTGTATTTATTCATCTTTTTCCAACACGTCTAGCAAGATATAGAGACTCAAGAGAAACTTGTTGTTGAACATATAAAAGGAGAACTCCAGGCTGGGTGAGGTGGCTCACACCTTGTAATCCCAGCACTTTGGGAGGCCGAGGCAGGTGGATCACCTGAGGTTGGGAGTTCAAGACCAACCTGACCAACATGGTGAAACCCCATCTCTACTAAAAATACAAAATTAGCCAGGTGTGGTAGCACATTCCTGTAATCCCAGCTACTCAGGAGGCTGAGGCAGAAGAATTGCTTGAACCTGGGAGGCAGAGTTTGTGGTGAGTGAGATTGTGCCATGCACTCCAGCCTGGGCAACAAGAGCAAAACTCCATTTCAAAAAAAAAAATTATCTGGGGTTAGTCGGGGGTGCCTGTAATCCCAGCTACTCGAGAGGCTGAGGCAGGAGAACTGCTTGAACCCAAGAGGCAGAGGTTGCAGTGAGCCAAGATCTCGACACTGTACACCAGCCTGAGTGACAGAGTGAGGCTCTGTCTCAAAAAAAAATTAATTAATTAATTAATAATAAAAGGAGAACTCCACTGGCCGAGAGTGAAGGGAAGGATTATTTCAGGATTGAGGAGACGAACTGCTGGATGAGTGAGGGTTGACAGTCTAATAGGTATTCAAAGAAGGTGCATTACCAGGAGTCAAGGAGGACTTGAGTCCCCCAAGCAAGGCATTCTGGAATTTGGGAATGAAGGAAGCAATTTGGGGCAGTAGGAATGTTCATGGAATGACTTCCCATACTCACTCAACAAATATTTATTGAGTGCCTACTGTGTGCTGGTAGGTGTATAATGAATGCTACTTTGGATGAGGTCAAAGGGGAAGGCTTCTATAAGGAGGTGACATTTGTGTTCAAACTTGAATGTACAAGAAGCAGTCGATGTGAAGAACTGGAGAAGAACGTTCTGAACAGAGTGGATCCAGCTTGCTTGGGAAACAATGGGAAGAACAAAATGTTTGGGGGCCAGCTCTGTGATCCTGGGCAGGTTTCTTTTGAGACAGAGTCTCGGTCTGTCATCCAGGCTGGAGTGCAGTGGTGCAAACTCGACTCACTGCAACCTCTGCCTCCTGGGTTCAAGCGATTCTCCTGCCTCAGCCTCTGGAATAGCTGAGATTACAGGTGCCACCACCATGCCGGGCTAATTTTTGTATTTTTAGTAGAGATGAGGTTTCACCATGTTGACCAGGCTGGTCTCTAACTCCGGACCTCAAGTGATCTGCCCGCCTCAGCCTCCCAAAGTGCTAAGATTATAGGCGAGAGCCAGCTCGCCCAGCCTGGACAGGTGTCTTGACCTTGGTCTTCTCATCTGTAAAATGGAATGTATTCATCCACCTCACAGAGTTTAATAAAATGAGGATTAAATGAAATAATGAATATAAAGAGCTTAGCGTGGTGCCTGAAACCTAGTAAACAATAAAGGTTAGTGGTAATAATAATTATGAACTTATTATTTAATATTTTATTAATAGAACATTCGGGAATGCATAGACAGTCATATCGTATAGTTCAATGTAAATACTCTGGAATCAGATCTGGATTTGGTCCCATGGATACTGGGTACTGTCATAATTTGCATATATAGATATATGTAGATATACACATATATGTATTTTTTTTAACCTTTCTGAGTCTTAATTTTTTCAGCTGTGAAATGAAAGTGAAAATAGAACTTATTGCATAGGATTGTTTTAAGGATTCAATGAAATAATACACATAATATATTTAACTTGGGGACCTGATAACATGGGAGGTTCTCAAAATTTTTATCTTCTAATTGTCATTTAAGCTTCCCATGATTTTATTTATTTTCTGTTTATTTTTTATTTTTTTTTTAATCTATTTACCGTAGAGACGGGGGTCTCACTATACTGCGCAGGCTGGTCTCGAACCCCTGGACTCAAGTGATGCTCCTGCCTCAGCCTTACAAAGTGCTGGGCCTACAGGTGTGAGCCCCTGTGCCTGGCTAAGAGATTGTTTAATTTATTGATTAATTGATTGCGATGGAGTCTTGCTCTGTAACCCAGGCTGGAGTGCAATGGTACAATCTCAGCTCACTGCAACCTCCACTTCCCACTTCAAGCGATTCTCTTGCCTCAGCCTCCCAAGTAGCTGGGATTACACGTGTGCACCACCATGCCCAGCTAATTTTTGTATTTTTTAGTAGAGACGGGGTTTCATCATGTTGGCCAGGCTGATCTCACATTCCTGACCTCAAGTGATTCACCTGCCTCAGCCTCCCAAAGTGCTGGGATTACAGGCATGAGCCACCATACCTGGCCTGGCTAAGAGATTTTAAATCCTCTCATTCTCCTAGAAAGAATACCATCAGTTCATGTCAACCCAGAGCCCATCTCTGACTTACCCTTTAACATTCTGTTAGCTATGTGAATAATTCTCCTGTTTGTACTAATATAAACTTAGATGTGGTTTTTTTTGTTTGTTTTTATTTTTTTGAGACAGAATCTCTCTCTGTCACTCAGGCTGGAGGACAGTGGTGCAGCCTTGGCTCACTGGAAACTCTGCCTCCCAGGTTCAAGCGATTCTCCTGCCTCAGACTCCCGAGTAGCTGGGACTACAGGCGCCTGCCACCACGCCCAGCTAATTTTTGCATTTTTAGTAGAGACAGGGTTTCACCATGTTGGCCAGGCTGATCTCAAACTCCTGACCTCAAGTGATCCGCCTGCCTCGACCTCTCAAAGTGCTGGGATTACAGGCATGAGCCACCACGCCCAGTCAAGTATATTATTTTGATTTTGAAAATTAAGATTTTTAAAATTAAAACCCAAACCACAATGAGATGCCACTTGACATTCACTAGCGTGGCTGTAATTGTTTAAAAAACAAAATAAAAAGTGTAAAGGAGGTTATGGGAAATTAGAACCATTATATATTGTTAACAAGATTGTAAAACCATGTAGCACTGTGGAAAATACTTCGGCAGTTACTGAAAAAGTTAAACCTGGAGTTACTATATGACCCAGTAATTCTATTCATACATATACAGTCAAAAGAATTGCAAACAAATGGTCGTGCAAAAACATACACATATGTATTTAGCAGCATTATTCTCAATGAGCAAAAGGTGGAAACAACTTACATGTGCATAAACTGATGAATGGACAACCCAAATGAGATTTATCCATATAATGGACATATTATTCAAACTTAAAAGGATGGAAATTCTGGCACATGTTACAACATGGAGAATCCTTGAGGGCATTAAGCAAAATAAGCCAGTTACCAAAATACTGTGTGATTCCACTCATATGAGGCACTTAGAGTGGTCAGATCCATAAAGACAGAAAGTAGGCTGTGTGCGGGGTGGCTCACGCCTGTAATCCCAGCATTTTGGGGGGCCGAGGAGGGCAGATCCTGAGGTCAGGAGTTCGAGACCAGCCTGGCCAACATGGTGAAACCCCATCTCTACTAAAAATAAAAAAATTAGCCAGACGTGGTCACGGGAGCCTGTAATCCCAGCTACTTAGGAGGCTGAAGCAGAGAACTGCTTGAACCTGGAAGGCGGAGGTTGCAGTGAGCTGAGATTACGCCATTGCACTCCAGCCTGGGTCTTAAAGATAGGTTCCATATCAAAAAAAAAAAAAAAAGAAAAGAAAAAAAAAGGAGAAGGGTGGGCTGGGAGAAGGAGAGAATGGGGAGTTAGTGTTAAACAGGTACAGAGTTTCAATTTGGGAAGATGACAAAGTTCTGGAGATTAGTTGTATAACAATGTGAATATACTTAGCACTACCGAATTGTACACTTAAAAATGGTTAGAGACAACCAGGTGTGGTAGCTCACGCCTATAATCCCAGGACTTTGGGAGGCCAAGGTGGGTGGATCACTTGAGTCCAGGAGTTTAAGACAAGCCTAGGCGACTTAGCAAAACCCCAACGATACAAACAATGCAAAAGTTAGCCAGGTGTGGTTGTGTGTGCCTGTGGTCCCAGTTACTTGTGAGACTGAGGTAGGAGGATCACCTGAGCACGGGGAGGTAAAGGCTGCAGTGAGCCATGATCACACCACTGCACTCTGGCCTGGAAGACAGAGTGAGACCCTGCCTCAAAAAAGGGGGCGTGGGGGCAGTGGTTAGAGTATAAATTTTATGTTATGCATACTTTTCCACAGTTAAAAAAAATTATTTGAAATAAACCATACACAAAAGTCTTATTTAGTGAAATCATGTATTGTATGATTTCATTTATATGTCCCAAGTGGGACATATAAATTCACAAGAAGTAAATAAATACTTGGCTGGGTGTAGTACCTCATGCCTAGAATCCCAGCACTCTGGTAGGTCAAGGAGGGTGGATCATTTGAGGTCAGGAGTTTGAGACCAGCTTAGCCAACATGGTGAAACCCTGTCTCTACTAAAAGTACAAAAATTAGCTGGGCGTGGTGGTACACGCCTGTAATCCCAGCTACTCGGGAGGCTGAGGCAGGAGAATCACTTGAACCCCGGAGGCAGAGGTCGCAGTGAGCCGAGATTGTGCCACTGCAATCCAGCCTGGGAGACAGAGCAAGACTTCATCTCAAAAAATAAATAAATAAATAAATAAATAAACACTTGCCAGGAAATGGGAGAGGAAATGGAAAGTACAGCCAATGATTCTGGGGCTTCTTTCTGGAGTGATGAAAATGTTCGGGAATTAAATAGTGGTTGTACAACCTTGTGAATACTATACTAAAACTCACTAAATTGTGCACTTATTTAAAAGGGTGAATTTATGGTACATAAATTAATTATATCTCAATAAACATCAATAAAAAGGAGCCATATGAGGAATTGGGAAAACATTATATATATATATATATATATATATATGCCTTAAATCTTCTTTAATTTAGTTTCTTCTGTCCTTTCTGCAACAAAGTTATACCCACTGATACTACATTATCATAAGGTGTCCAGCCCGGATCTACCTATATGTCTTGATATCTCTCTGTGTGTCTGTACCCGTATCTGTATCTCTCCAGAAAAATATGTAAAATGGCTTGGTGAGTTTTCTTTTTTTTTCTGGCTTGGTGATTTTTCTTTTTGATTTTAACACTTAACATTTTTTTGGCCAGGCATGGTGGCTCACACCTATAATCCCAGCACTCTGGGAGGCCGAGGCGGGCAGATCACTTGAATTCAGGAGTTCAAGACCAGCCTGAGCAACATATTGAGACCACTTCTCTACAAAAAATACAAAAATTAGCTGGACATGGTGACATGTGCCTATAGTTCCAGCTACTTGAGAAGCCGAGGCAGGAAAATTGCTTGAGCCCGGGAGGCAGCAGTTGCAGTGAACCAAGATTGTACCATTGCACACCAGCCTGGATGACAGAGCCAAACCTTGTTTCAAAAAAAAAAATAGTCTAGCTTCACAGTGATTCATGCCTGTAATCCCAACACTTTGGGAGGTTAAGGCAGGAGGATGCCTTGAGCCCAGGAGTTTAAGGCTCCAGTGAGATATGATTATGCCATTGCACTCCAGCTTGGGAGACAGGAGACCTTGCCACAAAAATAAATTAATTAACACATTTTTTTCTTGTTTTCTTTTTCTTTAGACAGGGTCTCACTCTGTCACCCTGTCACCCAGGTTGGAGAACAATGGCTCAATCTCAACTCACTGCAACCTCCACCTCCCAGGCTCAAGCGATACTCCCACCACAGCCAACCAAGTAGCTAGGACTACAGGTGCACACCACCATGCTTGGCTAATGTTTTTTGTTTGCGTATTTTTGGTAGAGATGAGGGTTTTGTCATGTTGCCCAGGCTGGTCTCAAACTCCTGGGCTCAAGTGATCCACCCAGCTCAGCCTCCCAAAGTGCTAGGATTACAGGTGTGAACCATTGCCTCTGGCCAATTTTTTCCTTCTACCATGTCTGTGGTTCCACAACTTCCCTTTTCCCCCTTCTCTGTGGATTTTCTACCACATTTAGACTCTGCTTAGATTGACCTAGTTTTCTCTTTAATCAAATCTTCAGGAACCAACAACTTATTACCATTAAAAATGATCTAACAAGCTTTATATTTTTCATTGTTAAAAATCCTCATTTTGAGTAACATAACCACAAAGCAAAGAATGTCATCATGGATTTAACCAGTAAAAGACAATACTTAACAATAAAATTTTAAAAACATAAGCCAGCAGCCTTACCTGATGAAAAAAATGATTGTGGCTGCAAGCTGCATTTGCCAAACAATGGTTTTAGATTTGCTGTGCACCCTGAACGCCATGAAAAATGGATTGCCTGGCCTCTTGATAAGGAAATCAATTACTTGCCTCATTCTTAGTGAAAAGAATGAAAAGATTTTAAAAAATCATAATAACCAAAATGGGGAGAATAAAACAAACTGAGAAGAGACATATTGTACATTTCAAGCTAGTGTTGCTTTGCCTGAAAATAGTCTTTATGCCTTCAAATATTTAAGGTGATTTTTATTCCTTCACTCTTGAGTCCTCTGAAACTCCTGGGAACACTCCCTAAAAGCAGCTGCCAGCCTTTAGCCATGTCCCAGGTCATTTTTCCCAGCTTGTCAGGACAGTCACTCAAAGAGTCTCCTCTGATCCTGCCCACCACAGGCATCTCATTCAATAATTTGCAGCCCGGCTCGCCTGGCAGTGGAAAACAAATTTTGTTTCCAGGGGAAGTTACACATAATCTTTTTTTCTGAACTAGGCTTCCAACATGCTCAAGTTACTTCTTTTGGCTCTGGCTGCTCCCTGAACAGACCTGGCTAATAGGAAGTGAAGCAAGCACTGATTTTTCAAAGCCCCATTTAGTCTTCCTAATCGGCCACTCTCACTGAGCACTATAGGGACAAAATATGTTGATTTCCTGATCGACTCAAGCTACCTAGAATCATTTCAGCCATTTCATTATCTTCTCACCCTCACAAATACCACTTTCTCAGCCAGGAAGCTATAAAGCCAATGTCTTAGGAGATTCATAATTTTATTAAACATTTATTTGCATTGCTCAAAAGTGAATTGATGGTAGCTTGATCACAATATGAATTACTTTTTTTTTAGAAGAAGGGAAGGCAGTAAAACATGCATTTACATCTGCCAGCTGATGTTGAAGGCGTATAGGATTTTCTTTTTCCTAAAATAAATAAGAGGCTAGGGAAAAGCTTCTTTTTCTTTTCTCTCTCTTTCTTTCCCTTTCTTTTCCTTCCTCTTTCTCTCTCTTTCTTGCTCCTTCCTTCCTTTCTTTTCTTCCTTTTCTTTCTCTTTCTTTCTCTTCTTTCTTTCTCTCTCTCTCTCTCTCCCTCCCTCCCTCTCCCTCCCTCTTCTCTTTTCTCTCTTTCCTTCTCTCTTTCTTTCTTTTTTCTTTCTTCTCACAGAGTCTTGCTGTGTTGCCCAGGCTGAAACGCAGTGGCATAGTATCAGCTCACTGCAACCTCCACCTCCCAAGTAGCTGGGATTACAGTTGCCTGCCACCATGCCCAGCTAATTTTGGTATTTTTAGTAGATACGGGCTTTCATGCTGGCCAGGCTGGTCTCAAACTCCTGACCTCAAGTGATCTGCCCACCTTGGCCTCCAAAGTGCTAGGATTCCAGGTGTTAGCTACTATGCCTGGCTTTTTTTTTTTTTTTTTTTTTTTTTGAGACAGGGTCTCACTCTGCTCTGTTGCCCAGGCTGGAGTGCACTGGCATGATCTTGGCCCACAGCAGCCTTGACCTCCTGGGCTCAAGTGATCCTCCCACCTCAGGCTCCAGGTAGCTGGGACTACAAGCACTTGCCAACATGCTCAGCAATTTATTTTTAAATAGAGACAGGGTCTCACTATGCTGCCCTGGCTGGTCTGGAACTCCTGGGCTCAAGCGATCCTCCTGCCTCAACCCTTCAAAGTGCTGGGATTATAGGCATGAGCCACTGCGTCCAGCCTAGGGTAATGCTTCTTTTGCATTGGCTGGGATCTACGGATTGCGTGATGGTTAATTTTAGGTGTCAACTTGAATGGATTAAATAATATCTAGAAGCCTGGTAAAGCATTATTTAATCCAATCTCCTAGGGCCCTGGAGAGAACAAAACCAGAGAGGTAGCAACGTCAAGCTATCTGCTGGAGCTGGGACACATTCTTCCTCTCCTGTCCTTAGACAACAACTCCAGGCTCCCCAGCTTTTAAACTCTGGGATTTCTCCCCTCTCCTCCACCCTTCCTGGCTTCTCAGGCCTTTGGCCTCAAACTGAGAGTTACACTATCAGATTCCCTGATTCTGAGGCCTTCAGGACTTGAACTGAGCCATACTACCAACATCTCAGGGCCTCCAGTCTGCAGATGGTCTATCGTGGGACTTCTCAGCCTCCATCATCTGGGAGCCAATTTCTCTAACAAATACATACCATTTTGTCTTTCTCTCTTCCTCTCCCGTTGGATCTGTCTCCCTGGAGAACCCTGACTAACACAGATTGAGGCTGGAAGGAATAGATCTTCTTTGGCTAGTCCTGGGAAAACACACATCCACATACATACAGTAGATTGCCCTCACGAACAGGCATGGCCAGGCTGGACCAAATTCCATAGGCTCCAACCTCAGCCAGGGCTCCTGTAGTCTTATAGCAGTCACTCCCCAGGACTGAGCCATGCTTTGCTGATTCTCTAACTCCGTTGTGTCCAGAAAAGCAGACCCAGATCACAGAGGCAAGGAACAGAAGGCAGTCTTGCAGACATGCCTCAACCTGTTTGCATAGATTGAATCCTTTGGCCAGAGCAGTGGCTCGGAAATGAATGAATGGAATCTCTCAGACCACCTGCAGCTACCTGACCTACCTGACCCCTCCACTAGGAGGTGCTCAACATAACTACAGAGCTAACTGGCCAGGCTGCAGGACACGAGGTGATGAAAGTACCACCAGCCCTTCAATCTAGCCTGGTTGCAGTCTTTTTTTCTTTTTTAAGACAGAATCTCACTCTGTCGCCCAGGCTGGAGTACAGTGGCACAACCTTGGTTCACTGCAACATCCGACTCCTGGGTTCAAGCAACTCTCCTGCCTCAGCCTCCTGAGTAGCTGGAATCACAGGCTCCGGCCACCATGCCTGGCTAATTTTTGTATTTTTAGTAGTGACAGGGTTTCACCATCTTGGCCAGGCTGGTCTTGATCTCCTGACCTTGTGATCCAAACGCCTCAGTCTCCCAAAGTGCTGGGATTATAGGCATGAGCCACCGTGCCTGGCTTTTGTTTTGTTTTGTTTTGTTTTTTTAGATGGAGTTTTGCTCTTATCACCCAGGCTAGGTTGCAATGGCGGGATCTTGGCTTACTGCAACCTCTGTCTTCCGGGTTCATGCAATTCTTCTGCCTCAGGCCCGGCTTGCTTACAGTCTTTATTAAAGATGTCAGATGTGCAGCCAGGTGTGGTGGCTCTCTGTAAGCCCAACACTTTGGGAGGCCGACGTGGGTGGATCACTTGGGCCCAGGAGGTCAAGACCCGCCAGGGCAATATGGTAAAATCCTATCTTTATGAAAAATACAAAAATTAAACAGGCATGTGCCTGTAGTCCCAGCTACTTGGGAAGCTGAGGTGGGAGGATGGCTTGAGCCCAGGGGGCAGAGGTTGCAGTGAGCCGAGATTACACCACTGCACTCCAGCTTGGTGACAGAGTTCCTGACTCAAACAAACCAAAAAACCCACCAAAGATGTCACATGTATCTTTGCCCTATAAACACTCAATATATTTTGATCAGAATAGTGTTTAAGCTGTGTCATGGAATAATTTTTTGGGAAGGCTAGATTTGAAATGTTTTATGAAGACCTCAAGGTATAATATTTAAAACCCAGATCACTCTGGATCTGGGAATGGAAGTTAAAAATAAATGTCAAGGCCGGGTTCGGTGGCTCATGCCTGTAATCCCAGGACTTTGGGAGGCCAAGGCAGGAGGATCATTTGAGGTCAGGAGTTTGAGACCAGCCTGGCCAACATGGTGAAACCCCCATCTCTACTAAAAATACAAAAATTAGCTGGTCATGGTGGCGTGTGCCTGCTTGAACCTGGGAGGTAGAGGTTGCAGTGAGCTGAGATCATGCCACTGTACTCCAGCCTGGGTGACAGAGCGAGATCCGTCTCAAAACAAAAACAAAAACAAAAACAGGTGTCAAGGTAAGTCTTGAGCGGTTTAAGGAAGTGGCAGTGTTTTCAGGCTTGGGCAGTACCCCTGCTGTCTTCCAGGGGCTGAAGGGTGCAGCCTTCTGGGCTGTGGCATCCTCTTCCACTGGATCATGTTTTTATCCATTTGCCACACTGGCCTGACCCTCTCAGTCCAGCATTTCCAGACCAGCAGCAGGGGCGCCACCTCCAGGCCAATCCCCATAAGTGTAGTTTTGTGAGCCGGACTAACATGGGTCTGGCAGTTAGTTCAATCAGCAAAGCAAAGGGTCTGGGTCGCTGGATTAGGAGACCGCTTGCCCCAAGCAATTCTAGAATCTAGATTGGCCAGGTGCAGTGGCTCATGCCTGTAATCTCAGCACTTTGGCAGACCAAAGCGGGAGGATCACTTGAGCTCAGGAGTTTGAGACCAGCCTGAGCAACATACCGAGACCCTGTTTCTACAGAAATAAATAAATTAGCTGGGGGTGGTAGTTTACACCTGTGGTCCCAGCTACTCAGAAGGCTAAGGTAGGAGGATCACTTGAGCCCAGGACTTCAGGGTTACAGTGAGCTATGATCATGCACTGTATTCTAGCCTGGGTGACAGAATGAGACTGTCTCTAAAAAAAGCAAAAATTGATTTCTCTCCTACCAGCTTCACTGTGTGCTTTGTTTCAGAGATGAATAACTCTTTCTAACTTGTCCTTGGCCTCCCCAAAGTCAGCCTAGCCTCATATCGTCAAGGCCAACTCTTCTAGCCTGTGTCAAGAAGTTCCCATACTTCTCAAGCTGGCGGGAGAAGGAAGAAAAAAGTCTTCAGCCTAATGACTTACATTCCTGTGACTCTATGGAAAGGAAACTGGGATGACTAACATCAGTGACCTCATGGTGAAGAAGACAGCATTGCTAGAGATCTAAGTGGCCTTCAAGGAGGGGAATTTCCCATCACCTGACAGCCAGGAGTGCCTGGAGGACACTTGGCTCAGCTCATGCCTCCTTGCAGTCTTCAAAGAGTTGTTTGCTTCCCACATTTGTGAGCTGAGCAGCCTAAACTGTTTGGTAGATATCCTGCCAGCAAGGTCACATGGTAGGGGATAGCAGAGAAGGCCTGCATCCAAAGCACCATGGCCTGAGAAATCTGCAGGCGTGCCGGCTCTGTTGCTGCAAGTCTAAACAGTTCTGCAAGGCCATCATCCAATTGGCTGAGATTCAAGCCTGTTCAAGCTAAAAAATGCACAGGATTGGCTGGGTGCAGCGGCGCACACCTGTAATCCCAGCATTTTGGGAGACCCAGGTGGGCGGATCACGAGGTCAAGATATCGAGACCATCCTGGCCATCATGGTGAAACTCCATCTCTACTAAAAAACACAAAAATTAGCTGGGCGTGGTGGTGCATGCCTGTGGCCCAGCTCCTCAGGAGGCTGAGAGGCAGGAGAATTGCTTGAACCCGGGAGGCAGAGGTTGCAGTGAGCCGAGACCACACCACTGCACTCCAGCCTGGCAACAGAGTGATACTCCGTATAAAAAAAAAAAAAAAAAAAAAAAAAAAGCACAGGAGCCTCCTCAACCAGAATAGCCATCAACGTCCTGGCAGCAGGAACCTGTACATCAATGCTGGGATTGGACAGGACACTACTCGGCACGCCACTGTGCATCTTTCGAAATCCTGAACATAGGTCTGTGGAACTTTTGGTGGCCCTGCGCTCTAGAGATGTTCTCCTAAATCCATCAGTTCTTGAATTATAGGTACTCTGGATTAGGATAGACAGCAATGGTTCTAAAGGTTGCTATACCCTCTCTGGGCCCTCTCCATGCCTGTGACCCTCACACCATCATGGTACAGGAGGGAGTACCCTTCTAAGATGTCATGTTTCATCCACTATACTGGATCTGTCCACCTGGTGCCTGGTGAAACACATCAGTTAATTTCTAGAGAACGCTCTGCTTCCTGACCACCAGGAAACTCATATACCATCTTCCTTTATTCTGCAAAGTATGCACAGAGTTTACTACATTCCCGTGTCTAAAACACACTGACACACATCAGCCATGGCTTCCATTCCTCATACCTTCTAAGTCACCAACCACCTTATCAGCACATGGCTAGGACCTTAAAGGCTTGCACCTAAGGGATGCCCATCAGAATCATCTGACAAGCTTTTAGCCCGGGTGTGGTGGCTCACACCTGTAATCCCAGCACTTTGGGAGGCCAAAGCGGCAGATCACTTGAGGTCAGGAGTTCAAGACCAGCCTGGACAACATAGTAGAACCCCATCTCTACAAAAAAAAAAAATTAGCTAGTGAGATGGCACACGCCTATAGTCCCAGATACTTGGGGGGGCTGAGGCAGGAGAATCATTTGAACCCAGGAGGCAGAAGTTGCAGTGAGCCAAGATCGCACCACTGCACTCCAGTCTGGCTGATAACATGAGATCCTGTCTCAAAAAAAAAACGTTTCAGGCCAGGCACAGTGGCACATGCCTGTAATCCCAGCACTTTGGGAGGTCGAGGCAGGTGGATCACCTCAGGTCAGGAGTTCGAGACTAGCCTGGCAAACATGGTGAAACCCTGTCTCTACTAAAAATACAAAAATTAGCTGGGTGTGGTGG
>CAUYLG010005387.1:0-30421 GCA_963573385.1 Cacajao melanocephalus | reverse complement strand
CAAGTGTGATGAGTATGGTCAAGGGGCAGAACTGAGGTTCTAAGAGAGCTGTAATAGGCAACCTAGCCCAGTTGGGAACTAGGAAAGGCTGAGGACAGAAGGACACACATGACTTCGAAGAGTTAAGAAACACACCATGTTCGTTGGCCGCATAAACGTCTTCTTTTGAAAGGTGACTGTTCATATCCTTCACCCACTTTTTGATGAGGTTGTTTGTTTTTTTCTTGTAAATTTGTTTAAGTTCTTTGTAGATTCTGGATATTAGCCCTTTGTCAGATGGGTAGCTTGCAAAAATTTTTCCCCATTCTGTTGGTTGCCGGTTCACTCTAATTATTGTTTCTTTTACTGTGCAGAAGCTCTTAAGTTTAATTAAATCCCATTTGTCTCTTTTGGCTTTTGTTGCCATTGCTTTTGGTGTTTTACTCATGAAGTCCTTGCCTATGCCTATGTCCTGAATGGTACTATGTTTTCTTCTAGGGTTTTTATGGTGTTAGTTCTTATGTTTAAATCTTTAATCCATCTGGAGTTAATTTTTGTATAAGGTGTAAGGAATGGGTTCAGTTTTAGCTTTCTGCACATGGTTAGCCAGTTTTCCCAACACCATTTATTAAACAGGGAATCCTTTCCCCATTGCTTTTGTCAGGTTTGTCAAAGATCAGATGGTTGTAGGTGTCTAGTGTTACTTCTGAGGCCTCTGTTCTGTTCCATTGGTCTATATATTTGTTTTGGTGCCAGTACTTTGCTGTTTTGATTACTGTAGCCTTGTAGTATAGTTTGAAGTCAGGTAGTGTGATGCCTCCAGCTTCATTCTTTTTGCTTAGGATTGTCTTGGCTATGCGGCCTCTTTTTTCATTCCATATGAAGTTTAAGGTGGTTTTTTCCAGTGCTGTGAAGAAGGTCATTGGTAGCTTGATGGGGATAGCATTGAATCTATAAATTACTTTGGGCAGTATGGCCATGTTCATGATATTGATTCTTCTTAACCATGAGCATGGAATGTTTTTCCATCTGTTTGTGTCCTCTCTTACTTCCTTGAGCAGTGGTTTGTAGTTCTTCTTGAAGAGGTCCTTCACATCCTTTGTTAGTTGTATTCCTAGGTATTTTATTCTCTTTGTAGCAATTGTGAATGGGAGTTCACTCACGATTTGGCTCTCTGTCTGTTATTGGTGAATTGGAATGCTTGTGATTTTTGCACATTGATTTTGTATCCTGAGACTTTGCTGAAGTTGCTTATCATCATACCATTTGACCCAGCAATCCCATTACTGGGTACATACCCAAAGGATTATAAATCATTCTGTTATAAAGATACATGCACTCATATGTTCATTGCAGCACTGTTTACAATAGCAAAGACTTGGAACCAACCCAAATGGCCATCAAGGATAGACTGGATAAAGAAAATGTGGTACATATACACCATGGAATACTATGCAGCCATAAAAAAGGATGAGTTCATATCCTTTGCAGGGACATTGATGTATCTGGAAACCATCATTCTCAGCAAACTGACACAAGAACAGAAAACAAAACACCACATGTTCTCACTCATAGGGGGGTGTTGCGCAATGAGAACACATGCACACAGGGAAGGAAACATCACACACAGGGGTCTGTTGGGGACTCAGGGGCTAGGGGAGTGATAGCAGGGGGTGGGAAGGTTGGGGAGGGATAACATTGGGAGAAATACCTAATGTAGGTGAAGGGGGGATGGAGGCAGCAAGCCACCATGGCATGCGTGTACCTACGTAACAATCCTGCAAGATCTGCACGTGTACCCCAGAACTTAAAGTATAATTTAAAAATGAAAAAGAAACACAGCATGCGCTGAGAAAACAACTAGGGCACGTGTCTGTGTCCGTTAGAATCAAGGCCAGGGTAAGGGAAGCAGGCCACAGAAAGTGAAGGGCAAAAAGGCTGATGAGCCCTTGTTGAGACTGGGGAGGTATCTAAAGGTTGGTTCATACAGAGCCCAGCAGGCCATGTTAAGAATTTTAGATACTCTAAAATCCTAATGTGGAGTTTTCACATTGTCTTTTAGCCATAGACACTTTGTTGATGTGAAATCTCACTCTGAAAGAGAAATTAGACCCCTGAGCCTGACTTGGGTGGAAGTAAGACTTCACAGGCTAGGACAACACAGAACACAATCCGAGTATAGAAAGATGAGGAGGAGTTTTTCACCAGGACAATCAGTCCCCTCTATTCTACACTAGGCTCCAGGTATTAAGCCAAATTCACAAATCCTTGGTCACTGAATCACTCCCCCATTCCCACCCATCTGTCATTTATCTTAGTCTTTCAGTTCCTCAACCATCAGTCTTTCAAAATATGCTCTATGAACCTCTAGGGACTCCTGGCAACTTTGCCAAGGTTCTCTATATCCTTAATACTGGTTTAAAGTATTTTATTCTATCATGTTGTTTGTGTCCACAGCAAACTGTGGCCTTGAGGACTGGGGTGGTATTCAGCTCATCTTGGTATCCTCAGCACTTAGCACAGTGTATGCCAAATAAATTGCTGAACATATAATATTCCTAACGTTAACAAAGTTTTCCAGAACTTCTTATTTTCACATGAATTAATTATTTGGTCACAATTTTCAAAAACCTTTGGTCAAGGCACTAACTTAATATATCTTAGTCTCTCAGCTTTCACATCTGCAAACTGATTTGTAATAAGGAGCAAACTAGAGATTACAATTGACCCTTGAACAACAAGGGTTCGAACTGTGCAGGTCCACTTATACCTGGAGGTTTTTCAGCTGAACACAGATCAGTATTATTGGTGGGATGTGAAACCTGCCTATGCAGATGCCTGATGTTTTGTATACCTGGGTTGCATGGGGTGACTTTGGGATTTACATATGTGCAGATTTTGATATACTCGGGGATCCTGGAATCAATCCCCTGTGGATACAGAGGAACGACTGTATATATAATCTAATGTTCACTGCAAATGTTAGTTATTGTTATTACTAAAATTATGAACTCCTTATTTTTATCTCATAAAAAAATCACACTAATAAGGTAAGGTAAGAGGTCCCCAGAGCCCTGTACATCAAAAGAGTAGTTTGCAGACCACAAAAGTTGGGTAAAGCATTTCCTTAAACGTCCTAATGTGGAGTTTTGAAACCCTTTTTTTCTTTTCTTTTTGTGTTTTGCCACATAAATCTTGTTAAAGTGTTGCTCAGCAACACAAACAAACAAAATGTTTCAAAGTCGAGTTACGCTGCTTAAAGGGCAGTGACCTAGAGTGAAAGGGTGGGGTTTGCAGACGTTCTAGGGCTAGGCTGAACCCAGTTGGAAAACCACTGACCTCCTGAGTGAATATAGAACATAAAAGACTCAGGTTCTTTAAAGTTGTTGCTTACTGAACACAAGATTTGGCATTTTGGTGGCAAATGTGCAACACAGAAGAAAAGAATTCCAACATTTGCTGTTTGTGGACTTTCTGCAGCAGTTGACGCGGTCAACCTATATTTGCTTATCAATTACTATCAACTTTTCAGGCTAACGGAAAAACAGCCAGGTGGACCAAATACCAAAAATATCAGGTGTGGATGGAGATACATTCTAATATGTTGTCCTATGTTTCACTTTTGTTTCCAGGTTGTATTTCTTCACAGAACAAAGACTCTCATCCAAAGACTCTCGAGGTGTACTGTTCATATCCAGACTAATATGCAGCCATCTTTCTCAGGCACTTCATTCAGAAGAGACAGATTTGAGTCCAAGGTTTGGCTTTATTTGCCTTGTGTAGAACTTAGCCAGTATTAAGTTAGAAAGGTAATTCAAAATTTCTCATCAGTAGGATGGAAACTGCTGGAGCCAAAGATACATTAAAGAACAGGTTATTCATACCTGACACCAAGATTTCAGCCACTAGCATGTGTTGAGACTCCGTGATGTTATCTTCTGACACTCTAGTCTTAGATAAGGTGTCCAGTGGTGTTACTTGGTTCTTTAGATCACCTTCACCACCTATTGATGGTCAATAAACGCAATTAAATTTGGCTTTAAAAAAAAAGTTTGATTTAATTTATGTTTATGACTATTCATTTGTTGTGAGTTCAGACTCATTCTTACAGTAGGAGGATTCAGAAAAACCGTCAGGGTCTTGGTAACTTAGTAAACCTCACCCTGCTATCCCAAACCCTCTCATTTTCACTGAGCACTTAATGATTTGGGAGGTAAGGAACCAATAGGGAAGAAAGATTGGACTCTTTCAGGTACTGGTAAAAAACAAAATCCTTAGGGACATAATTGACTCGTAATCACAGCCCACGGTTATTAAGGACAAAACAGAGAGGAGATCGCCCCAGCTTGTCTTCTATACACATTCTTTCTCCTTTACGCTGCTTTCACGCTTATTTTAGCCTGATTTACCTACATTTTATAATACGAAAGGACATTTAAAAAGTCATGATTTAATACAGGTGTAAGATTCATGCACTCCTCACTCTCAGAATAGGGGAGAAATGGATTCTGTAAGATAGCAGTTTTCTAAATTGTAATCCTGGGATCAGCCTTCAGAGAGCCCCTAAAGTCATAAGTCTTTTCTTAATAATACAATAAAGTTAATTGCCTTTTTCCACCATGTTCACATTTGTACTGTTATGGCCAAAGGAATGTGGGTGCCTTAATATGAAAAAAAGAAATGACGGCAAACTCTACCAGCAGCTGAGCTCTTCACCATCACACTCACATTTAAAAAAGAGAAAACAAGGCTGGGTACAGTGGTTCATGCCTGTAATCCCAGAACTTTGGGAGGCCAAGGTGGGTGGATCACATGAGGCCAAGAGTTTGAGACCAGCCTGGCCAACATGGTGAAACTCCGTCTACTAAAAATACAAAAATTGGCTGGGCATGGTGGTACACACCTGTAATCCCAGCTACTCGGGAGGCTGAGGCAGGGGAATCTCTTGAACCCCAGAGGCAGAGGTTGCAACGAGCTGAGATCATGCTACTGCACTCCAGCCTGGGTGACAGAGCAAGACCCTGTCTCAAAAAAATAATAAATAAAAATAAAGGAAAAGGAAAAAAAATTGGCTGGGCAGGGTAGCTTACACCTGTAATCATAGCACTTTGGGAGGCCAAGGTGGGAGGACCACTTGAGGCCAGAAGTTCAAGACCAGCCTGGGCAACATAGCAAGATCTTGTCTCCACAGAAAATAAAAATAATAAAAAATAAAAATAGCCAGGCATGGTTGTGCATGCCTATGATCCCAGCTACTAGGAGGCTAAGGTGGGGTCCAGCTGCTCGAGCCTGGGGGTCCAACGCTGCAGCGAGCCATGATCATGCCACTGTACTCCAGCCTGGGCAACAGAGGGACACCCTGTCTCAAAAAATTAAAATCCAGTTTCACAAGATTGTTTTGAATCAATAAGAATTACTAATTTTAAAACTTTCAACCATTAACTACACAGCTTTTTAACATTCTATGTAATAAAATCAATACATATTAATTCTTTCAGTGCATACTGAAGTTATGATGGTTATCTAGAGGAAAAACACAATTTTTGAATTGTGAGCTGAAACAGACCTTTTTTTCATAGTACATTATTTTACTTGAAAAAAAATGAAAATTGTGCTATTAAGACTTGGGTACATAGCAAACATTCACTTTTCCTCAAAAATGAATGAAGTGAGCCTATCACCTCAAGGAACACAGCTGGCAGTAACTGTTGCCAATGTCAGATTCCACATTGCAACTAAGCTTTAGGAAGCTACTGTCTATATCCAAAAAAGGCACCTCAAAAGGCTATTGTAATAGCCCTTTTCCAACTCTATGTCTGTGTGAGGCCAGACTTTGTTCATAGACTTCAACCAAGATGACATATGATGACAGATTTAACATAGATGTAGACAGAATCCAGCTGCCCTCTATAAGACAGACATTAAAATTATCAATGTAAAACAATGTCACTCTTCTTGCTACATATTTTTCGCTTTGGAAAATGTACTGATTTCAGTTATTTTTATAAAATATATGTTAATAGATACATTTATTGTTGTAATGTCAATAGATTTTTTAATTGTGTTGTAAATTTTCATATCATAAGTATTGACAGATATATATAAAAACTCTTTGAGGTTCTCAATAATTTTTAAGAGTGTAAAGGGATCCTGAAACCAAGAGGTTTGAGAACTGTTGAACTAAAGCAACAATTAATAGAAAGTTCTGAAAATCCAAAGTATCCAATCCTGGTCTACGGCTAGATTTATTCATTTTTCATCAATCTGTCACTTTACTTATATTTATACCATGCTTACCAGATAAATATAACTTCTAAAAAATTTAATAAAATGTAAATTATCTTTGGTATATTTCTGGTAGAAAGATATCAAGGGATGAATCCAAAGATGCCCAGATTGTTTGGGTGCACATTCAAGGGAGGCAACTCAGTACTACTGGGTATACGTCACACTTGGCTCACTCTTCCTTTTCCTCAAAGTCATATCTAGTTTGTAAAAAAGCGTATCACTAGCCTTCTCAGGCTGGATTTCCCACACTTATTTGATATCTTGAAGTTATTTTTTATAAAGGACTTTGCTTTTCCTATTAAGGCTCGTCATGTGATAGGGAGACCATATACTACTACCTCTAAAATTGAGGACGTAAAACTTCTAAACAAAATATCTCTAAACACCAAGTCTGGGACCCACTCCACTACAGATGGGGAGGTGGAGGGCTTGGAACTTAAGACTTTTATCACTAGAGGTCAGTTGAATTGTGCCTGTAATAAGGAACTCAAAATTCAACAGAGGATAACAAATAAACAAATTCTTAGCATTCCTAAAAACAGGAAAGCTTTTAACATCCAAAATATTAAAAATCAGTGAAAGCATAGGGATGGATGTATAGCTGTATTCCTGCACCAAGGTTAGATAATCTGATACATAATTTATTACATTACCTGCCAACAGCTGATGACCTTCCAGAGCCAGACACATTTTCCCATCTGGGGCTTTCATAAAACCTTCACGACACAAACACCAAGCAGTTCCAAGCCTCTCTTTGCAAATATGTTCACAGCCTCCATTTTGATATAAGCAGGGATCTGCTCCTAGTAGGGAAAAGAGGCAAATTCACAGGTGAGTTTGGAGATGAAAGGGACGCTATGAATCTAAGTCTACAGCTTGCTTTTCGGAAGCTACAGCTTTTAGGGAGAGAAACGCAGTGGATCTAAATAGCTTGCTTTTAGGGAGCTACAGCTTTTAGGAAGAGAAACACAGTAGATCTAAACAGAGGGTGTATCAATAGTTATTTCAGAAAAGTTCCCCCAAGAAGCCACTGATTCTAAGATAAAGCCAGAATGTTATTACCTTATGAGTACTGGGTATAGCCAGTAATTTTGTTCAAGAAGCTCTTTAGTCAAATGTGATTCTTATTTCCTGACTCATCATCTAGTCAAGCTGACAAAGAGCAATTCAGAAAGAAGAGCTACCATAAAATGCGAGATGCCTTTTTCATTTGCTCACTCCTGGCTGACACCCACTCACTGGCACCCTCGGGGGTATGGGAATGTCCAAGTGTCCACTGTCCGTGTCTAAATTGCCTGCCCTTAGTGCCTTTAACCCAATGCTCTTTGAAATGTAGCAGGTAAGTAAGAGTTGTTAAAGAGATGAAATTGAAGGGATAAAGCCCCAATTACCAAACTACCATATTGTCTTTAAACCTAAATCCTAGAAAATCTTAACGTCTACCGTTAGTGAAAATTACACAATCCCCTCCACACCCACCCCAACTGCATGATATCAAACAATTAAAATAGTTGCAGATTCCTGCCAAGGAAAGATGATGAAACATCTCCGGTGTGTACCTGGTTTTGCCAACGGATGAATCACAACTAGTGATGAGGGCTTCAACATGCCGCCTCGGAGACGCACTCTATCTTTGCCAGTCCTCTTGTTTACTCTTATTACTGATGGCATAGCCCAATCTGAGAACCACACATAATCCTGAAACACAGCTACAGCAAACGGGTGACCTGGAAACAATTCAAATTTGTTAAATACACCTTCTTTGTCTTTGCAGTGACTATTTACGGAAAGGACAAGGCTTGAAATTTACATACGATTTCTACACTAAATCAACTCTTTAGCTACTCAGCAAGTTATGAGCGAGCCACTGACTTACACCTGCCTCAAGGAGAGCCCACGTGAGGAGGGAACCTCGCCTTAGAATGGGAGCCCAGTGGTATGAGGTCCCAGCAAAGCCTGTTATCACCCAACATTTGCAGAGTTGGGGAATGTGGGCTGATTGTCTTCCTAGCACCAAGAAGGAGGCAAATTTTATTTGTTTAGTACATCTGTCACTACTTATAGACTGAACTCGAGTAACTTATCTTACCAGTCTTTGCCTTAGGTTCCCACTCTTTTGAGCAGCAGTAATAAGAGGTAGGTCAAATTCACAGGTTGTCATAAGGATTTTTCAAAATTTGAGGTAATTGTATGAGTCTTTCTACCTTCCCATCTCCACCAACACATTTGTCTGCATTAGTGCCCCACCTCCTTTCCTCTCTCCTTAATATTGACCTATGCTCCTGAGGTCACCCTTCCTGCCTTCTCTAGGGCCTAGATTCATCAACAACTGCCTTTCTCTTACATCTTCACTCTCTTCATTCCACTAGCTTCGTTCCTTCTGTCTACTAATATCCTCTCTCCCATCTTCCTCTCCTTACCCCTGTGACCCCTCTAGCTCCTCTTGGTCTCTTTCCTTCCCTTTTTAGCCAAGTTTTTGAAAGAGTCATTTATTATCTGCTGCCTCCAATTTCATGGCTCCTACTGACAGTAAGTGGGCATCCTTCTGAGCTCACCTCCATCAAACCTACCTCTCCATGCCACTGGAACTGCTCTGAGAAGGCATGCAAGTATTGAACACGCAAGGGAATGTTTTAATGTTCTATCTCAAGTGGTTAGCGACTAAAGCTCAGGAAGCTCAAGTTCGATGTTTTAATCAAGGCTACTTAATTCCTACAGGCCACTCTTTTTGTAAACGAGCAACAGGTTTGACAGATTCAAATGAATGTCTTCCCCTACTGGTGGCAAACTCAAATAACTTGTCCCAGTTACCATGCGTCTCCACTTACCATTGTTGACCAGGGTCATTAAGATTCATTTTAGTCTCTAGTACTTGGTCCCAAATTAAAATCTTAAGTGCAGCAAGGGAATTTTTAAAATAGCTATAGTGCTTTTTATCATGGGGAAAAAGCATAACAGAAAACTTACCATCTCAACCATTTCTAAGTTCAGTAGTGTTAAGTACATTCACACGTTGTACAACCAATCTCTCGAATATTTTTTCATCTTGCAAAACTGAAACTCTATGTCCACTAAACCACTTCTCATTTCCTCTCCCTCATCCCTGGAAACCACCATTCTACTTTTTTTTTTCCTATGAATTGAGCTACTCTAGATATGTCAAATAATTGGAATTGCACAGTACGTGTATTTTTGTGACTAGCTTATTTCACTTGGCATAGTATCCTCAGGAATTCATCCATGTTGAAGCACATGTTAGAATTAGCTATAGTGTTTCAACAAACAGCCCACACTAGACATAATCTTTCCTACTTTTTGTTTACAGAAGAGCCACAATTAATTGTATTTTAAATTAAGAATACCCTAAACCTCTTAAAATACATTTTTAATAGACAGGTAATATTATATGTTTTTATCGTGTACTACATGATGTTTTAAAATATATATAATTGTGGAATGGCTGAATCTAGCCAACTAACAAATGCATTACCTCAGTTATCATTTTTGCGATAAGAGCACATAACATCCTCTGTTAGAAATCCTGAACTGTCAGTTGGGAAGCTACCACATCTATACCAATAGATGGCACTGTAATGATGAGAATGTCACATAATTTAATATAAAATTATTTGATAATGGCCTTCAATAGTCAGTTGGATTAGTCATAGAATATAGTAGCAATATAAATGATTCACAAAGTATCTGCTCTGCTTTTTGGTTTAGAATATGGTGTCTTCACATTCCGGTCAGAAATTTTCAAATTCCTTTCTACCTTTTTATGTCAAAGCTACAAGTTTACATTTATTTGGATGATGTATTTTTTGTTTTTTGTTTTTCTGAGACAGAGTCTCACTCTGTCCCCAGGCTGGAGTGCAGCTGCGTGATCATGAATCACTGCAGCCTCAACCTCCCAGGCTCAAGCGATTTTCTCACCTCTGCCTCCTGAGTAGCAGAGGGATTACAGGTGCTTGCCACCACACTCAGCTAATTTTTGTATATTTGGTAGAGACAGGTTTTTGCCATGTTGGCCAGGCTGGACTCAAACTTTTGGGTTCTAGTGATCCTCCTGCCTTGGCCTCCCAAAGTGCTGGGATTACAGGTGTGAGCCACCATGCCCAGCCTGGATGATGGTTTTTTTGGTTTTGTTTGTTTTTGTTTTTTAAATGATGTATGTATTCTGCACTAGATTCCTTGGCTTTACAGAAATCATATTTTAGTCTCCAGTGTATCTCCAGTTCCTATAATATCTCAATAAATACCCCTGAAGTAAATGGATGATAAAGTCTAAGGTTGTACCTAAGCATATCATTTATTGTGAAGTATATCTTTAATTTTTAGAGAATTTTAGAAATACATAAAATTTTAAATTATACTTATCTTGAGCCAAAGACAATGGGTAAAATAGATGTCTCATACAGATTATTAGTTTGTTAGCTTCTTCCTAAATGAGCGAGACCACTTTTTTTCATCTTCCCAACCCATTTCTAACTCTCCAAAGTATCTTCCACACTTCCCTGGCTCTCATTTTCTATATGCAATGTTACAAAATACTCTTAATTTTTATCCACAATAATTTTTAATACCATAATCCTTCATTCTACTTTTAAATGACAATGTTCAATCCCAGGCCATCACTAACCATTGCCTGGACAACCACTATAGATTTCTCTCCCTCCAAATTCCAATCGAACTCTATACTTTACCTAACCAGCTCTCCAAATATGCCAATCTTAACATACACATTTTATGTCCAAGAACATTCAATGCCCCTCCACTAAATTCAGAATTAAGTTTAGTCAACATATCCTGGCAGTACTAACATGCAAAGACCAATTTTTGCAGCCTTAGAATCTTTTGTCATCATCTGTTTACCACAAGGCCCAGTTCAAATACTATCTTTGTACCTTCCTGGAGCAAAAATGAATTTCCCACTGCTTATATAATCTCATAGCCATTTTATAGTTCTTTTAACAGTTGGCATAAGCTAGAATGTTTTAAAGATATTTATGAAAATATGCCCCATGTAAAATCTGAAAATAATAGGGGAGGAAACTATATTAATCTTTGCACATGTTATCAACTGATGTTCATGCATGCCTAAAAGTGCCTACATTACCACTGTTGTGAACCACATTTTCTAAAACATAAGAAAGGAAAACAGCTGAACCAAGTTCTTATTCCTAAAGGAGTTTAGAAAATTTTAATATTTTCATTCTGATTTTGGGACTTCTTGGAAAGAGAAATGATTATACAACACTATTTTTTACCCGATATTCCTATGTTAAGGTAAGCCTTGCAGCTCATGATTCCCTGGAGAAGTCTGTCTCTATTCCATATTCACCCATATAGCTAAGTGTGGGGTGGGTGTGTGTGGATGTGTGTGTGTGTAAACATATTTTGTATTTAACACTCATAAACAGTCAAGATGAAGATATCACCCATCCCAAAGCCTCACCTACATCATTCTGGGTAAGTATTCGGCGTTTTGAACCATCCAGATTTGCCATTTCAATCACAGACTTCTTGGCATCGCACCAGTACAGCTTGTCAGTTAAGAAGTCTATCGTTATTCCACTGGGCCAGATTAGATCAGAGCTGGCTAAAACCAGTCGGCCAAGGCCTTGGAGGGAAGAACTTTCAATTCGTGGATTAATCCCTGTATCAGTCCAGAATAATCTCCTTTAATCAAGAAAGCACACAACAAATAATATCTGCATGAAAGACATTATTCTGTTCTTTCATCTTCGAAAATATCAATGTAAATTACTTCATAATATGCTAAAGTGGCACACTAACGAATACAGAAGAAGAGACAGCACTGTGTGTTGGACAAATAATTTTCAAAAGCAGAACAATTAACTTGTCTATGTAAAGCCTCTTCGAAAAGAAATGTTGAATCAAGGCTCAGATCATCAGATTAAAAAAGAAATCAGTTTACAAATTGCAGTATATGACCAATCAAAAGTGTTTTTAAGTAAAATATTCTTGAATTAGCATTTTGTACTGCAAAAAGGCAATGAAATCTTGCTAGCCTGTTCTTCTGTTATGTGTATGTAAAATTCGCTGGATTTGTAAAACTATAACAGCATAAAGGAAAGACCATATTTATCTGTTATCCAGTTTTATGCAATGTACTCTATTAACTCAGTTAATTTTAACTTCCATAAATCATGTGTTGGGTACGTATTTTTTGAAGTCAATATGGTTCATATCTTTTCATTGGCCTGTTTAGAAATGGTTACATTCTCACAGTTGTAATCATTTCGCTGGCTCCAAATCAATGATCAACTACTATCAATATATTATCACCCATCAATCATTGTGAAATTTCCAGTGTAAATAAAATAGGGTTGGTTTTTATCTTTTTTTTTAACAACTAAGAAGAAATCCTTTATTGTCCTTTAATCTCTAAATAAAAATTTGTCACTAATTCACAACAGCATAGTCTTGTAACCTTTCACAATTTCAATTTTCTGTCATCTAAAATCTAGGAATGACCTCTCATTTGAAGTTATGATTTTTCTAAATAGAACTCATAAGTCATACAATCCAAATATCCTTTTCTGTTCAGTAAACAACTGCAGATTTTTAAAGAAAATAGATGATTCAGTCTAGTTGGTAAATGAATTACAATGTATTTTTCTTTCAAAAAGAAATTGAATTTACTTAAAAGAGCCTATTAACAATAGCATTATTATACAAGAGTAGAAAATCAAGATATGAAAAGGATGAGGAATTCATGCTAGCCATATCATTTCTGAAGATTTGAACAAATTGCATGGATTTTCTGGGTCTGTGGTTTTGCAAACTAGCATATCAACCATGAACTGTCACATGACCTCTGCAGAGCAGTGCCTTATTTTTACAAATACCTACTTGGCCATTGGATGAACAGCAATTCCTCGTGGTTGCGAGATGTTCTCCTTAATTATTATTTCAGGATGTTTTCCATTTAAATCACTCCTTCCAATCAGAGATTTCCTAAAGTATGTGCACAATAAGGGAGTTTGTTATAACAAATTTACTTTTCAAACAAAAATACTCCTTTCTCCTCTTTCTGAAATGCAAAGATAGGCATTCTAAACCAGCTCCTATCTCTCTCTGTTTCTCTCTCCCTCTCTCTTACTCTTTCTCTCCCTCCCCACCACCCACAAAGGAGCTGCAATAAGCTCACAAATTTCATATTTTTAAATACTTTTAATTAGTATCCCAATATTTATTGCAGGTACGGAAAATACACAATGACAGGACAAGATAACCGGATTGTGTGGGTGGCTGGGTGAGGACATTCTCTTTATGACCTCCACTCTCCTGCTGAAACCAATGGAAGCCAGAAGCAAACAGACTGTTAGCCTCATGGGATCATGAAGAGGAGGAAGACAAGCCAGCACAAGGACAATACATGGAGATTTACACTGGCTTTAATTTTCTTTCATTTAATTCAAAGACAAATGGGTGTACAGTTGTCCCTCAGCCTCTGTGGAGGACTGGTACCAGAACTCTCTGAAGATGCTCAATTCCCTAATATAAAGTGGCACAGTATTCAGATACAATCTATGTACATTCCTCTGTATACTTTAAATCCTCTCTAGATTACTTATAATACCAAATATAATGTAAATTCCATGTAAATAATTGTTATAAGTTATTGGTTTTTATTTGTATTATTTTTATGGTTGTATTTTTATTTTTAACTTAATTTTTGAATATTTTTGATCCAAGGTTCATTGAATCCTCAGATGTGGGGCCTGCAGATAAAGAAGGCCAATTGCACTGAAATATTTCTTGGTAATCTTTACAATAAAAAAGAGCCCAATGGAATCTGGCAGGGTATAAAATTCTTATTTCCTGATTTTTCTATTTATTTGTCAAACAAATATTTATTCAGCACCTACTGTGTGCCAGGGATTGGTCTAAGCATTGGAGATATAATAGTAAATAAAACCCCATCTCTGTCCTTCTGGAGCTCACAGTTCAACAGGAACAGACAGAGAGGGAGGCAGAGGTGGGAGGGGAGGAAAAGGGGTTAGGTGGATGGGGAGGGGAAGAAAAGGTGGCGGGAAAGGGAAGGAGGAGGAGGTAGGGGAAGGTAAGAGGGGAAAGAGGGAGAGGGTATTATAACACAGCACATGAAAGCACATGCTGAGAAGAAGGATGTAAAGAATATAATTGGAAGACTCTGGGAAGATGACAGGGTGGATAGCCCAGCCAAGCAGAGAAGGATTCGTGGAGATAATAACAAACGAGGATGAGAAGCAGGCAGCCAGGCAAAGGTGAGTGGGGATGGAAAGAGTACCCTAAGCAAGGAAACGTGCATGTATGAAGTTCTTAAGCGCAGGATCTGAAGAATGTGGGGCAGTCATACTTGCATTTTAGAAAGTTTGCTGTGACGTTAGTGTGAAAAGGGCAAGGCAGGCAAGAGATGATGGTGGTGAGATAAAACTGCAGTAGGAGAGATGGAGAAAACTGGATGGATTCAAACGCTAAGCACGACTCTATAGCATCCCTGCCCCCTTCAGGAGCAAACAACCGCTGCTGAGCTGCTTCTTGGAGCAGGTGGGACCACAGGCAGAGGGGATATGAATAGGGCTAAGAAGAGCCTCCCTTCCCCTGTGTACTGCCTGCTTTCCCTGCTTCCCTACTTCAAACTAGAAAATATAACCACCTTTAATTCATTCAATAAACGTCTGTTAAAGGTCTCTCACCTCGCTCTTGAGGGCAATGTCTGCATGAGGCAAGCCTGCCTAGAAACACAGAGTAGTACCACTCCCTGCTCCCGGTTTTACAAAATGCTAAGGAGGCCTTCTCCTGTGGCTGGTTCACCAGCTCTATTTTCTAGGCACTGTGCAGGGAGCAGGGCGGTATATATGCCTCTCGCAGACAGTACACAGAAGAGAGGTGAAGGCAAAACCGGCTCAGTGCCTACGCTGAGTCTGGAACACTTTGCAAACTACCAGCTAAAGGCAGTGGAGAATTTGAAACCATTTCTACTCCAGTGCCACTTTAAAAAGATAATTTTGCTCCCGGATGAAGTGGTCATAGGAAGGATACTGCTGGGTGGAAGATATTTTTGAACTTAATGTGTTACGTTCTGTTCTCAGACACAACTGTCGCTGGGCCTCTTCCCTTGGTGGGAGGGAAGAAATTCTGAGGCCACTTGCTTGTGACCAGGGGAGATGAAACTGTCAGTTCTGATCTCATGATGATCTCTAATCATCTTAGAGACGAGAGACATCATCTCTAAATTCTGTTTCAGGCAGGAGTTAGGTGATGGGACTTGAGAACTACATAAGTTCCTGACTGTGGAGCTGTCTTAAGGCAGGATTACTGGAATTTACTTTTAAAGCTCTCCCAAGGTGTTCACTGAATAATATACTTCTATTTGATTCAGCTAGAGAGCAAACCTCAAACTCCAGTGTTGGAAATGAGAAAGCAAAGACCAGCAGGGACATTTGGGTTCATGCGAATTCAAGCATCACCTTTAATCTAGTGGTGTGTCCTTCTCTGTCAATCCATTATCTAATCGTCCCATTACCACTGAGATCCTCCAAGAGAAAAACTCACCCCCCTTCTAGGGTAAGAGGTGTTCATCAAAAACCCTAGAAGAGTGATTTTTTACCTTATATTAGCTTTTGTTACCTCAAAAAAATGAGCAAACAGATAGCTTATATTTTTACCCTCTTGATTCTTTACTGGGCAATTGACTTTAGGAATCAGTATTCCTTGATACTAAATAACAGCATTGCCATTGGAATTATCAATTCGCTTCCTTCCTACAGTTAGATGTTAATTTGAATCTGTCTTTTCCTATGCCAAAATGAACTGCAAGCATCCCAGTTTGGCTCTTTTAATTGGCTAAGAGTTACCATGTGATCTAATATTATGAGATTGGAATTTCAGTTATTTAAGTCCAATTTCTAGGTAATATCAAGGTTTTCAAACCATAAACCTCTCATTTCCTGACAAATTAAAGGTTTTCTTCTAGCAGCTGCCTTTATAGCCAGGAGGACTTAAGAAGGGCTTGTTATTACTGAAGCCAATGAACTGGGGAATTTGGGGTCTGATTCTCCAGGAAACAGCGGTGCCTGTCTATCTCCCAAAGGCATTGACTCTGCAGTCGGTACCATGGTGCTACTAATCAAACACTGTTAAAATTAGAGGTGCCTTGTGAATGTGGGGAAATATGAGAAGACTTGGCATCCTTAGAGGGCCTGAGAGTGGTTGACATCTGTCATCTTGATCATCGTTTACCCTTCTGAGAACAACCATGTACAGCTCTGTTATTATACACAGCTGCCATTTAAAATATCCTTTTAACTAGGTTCAACACAGAGGAGGTCATTATTATAATTTTTATAATTATTACAACTGAAGTTGATTTTAATTTGTCACATGACTCTGAGTCTGGCACATGTTAAATCCATGCTGGTTTGGGGTGGTGGTACAATCTATGACTATTAAGAGCACACGCTTTGCAAATGGCCATCCCTGGGTTCCAATTATAGATCCATATGGTACTTGTTGACTGCTTGACCTTTGGAAAGTTATTTTACCTCTCCAATTATCAATTTTCTTAATCTTTAAATTGGAGATAACAAAACTTAACTTTGGGGATTTAATAGTGTCATGGATATAAAGCACATTATCTGGTGCATTGCAGTTATTCAGTAAATAAACCCCCAAATAACAAATAAATGAAGGTACAATTAGATGAACGAATGAATGAATGAAAGAAAACATGCCCACCTTGGATATAAAAGGGCCATATTATTGATTAACTGATAACCACATCATACATCTGGTTGATTTTTTAAAACCTGTTTCCCACACAGGTAAAACCTGCATGGGATTATTCATATCCTGATTAAAAGAGATATTCTGGGACATAAAGCACCTACCCCCAGCTGGGCACGGTGGCTCACGCCTGTAATCCCAGCACTTTGGGAGGCCGAGTCGGATGGATCACAAGGTCAGGAGATCGAGACCATCCTGGTTAACAAGGTAAAATCCCATCTCTACTAAAAATACAAAAAATTAGCTGGGCATGGTGGTGGGTGCCTGTAGTCCCAGCTCCTCAGGAGGCTAAGGCAGGAGAATTGCTTGAACCAGGGAGGCGGAGGTTGCAGACAGCTGAGATTACACCACTGCACCCCAGCCTGGGCTGGGTGAGTGAGACTCCGTCTCAAGAAAAAAAAAAAAAAAAAAACCACCTACCCCCAAGCATAGAAACCCATTCCCTGGGACTTCTCCTTCTGTATTAGAACTGCTGATTTCACAGAGGTGAAACCCTAATTCTCCTTTATTTTATTTTACTTGGTTGCATCAGCACCAGATGTTAAGGATGGCCACCATTTCACTTTCTGGCTTTCAGTCACTCTGAGAATCTATTCTAGAGCACGCTGCATCTCTAACATTATTCTGTGAAAGATCTGTGGTTAGCAGTTTCTCTTGAAGTTCTATGAGGAAGTGGGCTCTCATTAGCACACATAAGGGATACAGCCACTTCCTTCCTGTTTCCTGCTATTCAGTTCTGAGGTTCACGCAGACCACATACACACCAAGTACAGTAGTCCTTCCTGAAGCTCTGAGACTGGGGTTTCACAACTGCACTCTGGTTCTGTTGTTTCCCACCGTAGGGAAACAGAGCATTCCTCTTATGCGCTTTCCTCACAACTCCAGCTGCAGTTCTCCTCCCTCCTTCATGCTTGTTTAATGGCATATTAACTCCCTAGTCAACATTCTAGTCCAAGATTTGTCACTTGTATGCCAAAGCTCATTCCATGGTGGCTCCCTCTGGGAATGTACACCAGTCATTTGGCAATTATTTATGCGAGGCCTTATGACATTTCTTGAACTGCTAGACCAAGAATTTATATTAATATTTTTGCTGGGGAAATATACCTTATCTCCCCACCTAAACGAAGAGCTGACTAAAGAGATGCAGCACATCTTAGGCTCCTATATAACTCCCATGTGACTTAGGAGAAAGACTTATATCCATCACAGATGCTCAGAGAATGCTTATTGATTACATTCAGACAGGTTTTGGGTTTCCCTGATAACAACAGCCTGAACGGCCAAAACACAGGCTACTTATCATTATTATTATACTTTAAGTTCTGGGATACATGTACAGAATGTGCAGGTTTGTTACATAGGTATATATGTGCCATGTTGGTTTGCTACACCCATCAACCCGTCATCTACATTAGGTATTTCTCCTAATGCTATCCCTCCCCTTGCCCCCAACCCCCCGACAGGCCCTGGTGTGTGATGTTCCCCTCCCTATGTCCATGTGTTCCCATTGTTCAACTCCCACTTATGAATGAGAACATGCAGTGTCTGGTTTTCTGCTCCTAACTCAGGCCACTTTCTTAGTCTTCAAAACCCTCCCATGCACACAGATGCAATCTTGATGAAAGGAGGAAGTGGAAGCAATGTGGACAGCAATGGTGGCCTCTTTTCTCCAGTCCCAGCCAAGTGCCCAGCAACATTTTTCTGTGTTCAAAGTGGAGGATGAAGCCAATGGTATTACCTATCCCATCACTCCCATCCCACATAGCTTAAAACTGAAGCAGAAAACATACCCTCTGTCTGTCCAATAGAATCTACGGCCAATCCAGTCCACAGCAAGACCTTCTGGCACATCTACTGTTTCCTCAATGAGCCTTTCTCGCTCGGAACCATCCATGTTAGCTCTCTCTATCCACTTCAGGGCTGTATGGGCAAAGTACATCTACAAAAGAGAACACAGGCATTTCTGATTTTTTTTTTAAACTAACTTGGAATGTATACAAATGGTGCTAATCTTTAGGTTGTACAGTGTATCTGTTAAGAGCTTGAGTTTAGCAATAGGCAGACCTGCAAATAAACTCCAACTAGGCTGCTTCCCAGATAAGTGTAACCTTAAGCAAGTTACTCAATGTCTCAGAATTGTAGTTTCCTCATTGGTAAAATAAGGATAATAATACCAGGTTCATTAGACAGACAGAGATGTAGATATCTCCTTAGCCATGTATCTGGTACATATTGCTATTTCTATTGGTAATTTATTAACCCTTGATCATTGGTCAATGACATAGCCATCATGCTTGAACTATAGCGGCTTCTGAAAGGGAGCAATGATTTGCAATTAATGAGGGCTACAAGCTGGGTTCAGTCCATAGCATCCCACTTCACTGCAAGTCAAAAGACAGTCACTGCAGGTCAAAACTGGTTCCCAGTTTTGTCACTTATTTGCTTGATTGCTTTGGATAAATTCTTTAACCTCAATTTTTTCAACCATAAAAATGAGGAAGTTAGACTAGGTATTTGCTAAAGTTTCTTTAGTCTCTAACCTTCTATACAATCAGATGCCACATAATGTCATTTCAGTTGACACTGAACCGCATATACTATGGTGATTCCATAAGACGATAATGGAACTGAAAAATTTCTATCGCCTAGTGATATTGCAGCATTCACAATGTCATAGTGCAATTACTTTATTGTTTTATAAGTTTAGTGTAGCCGAAATGTTCAGTGTTTGTCTACAGCAACGTACAGTAACGTCCTAAGCCTTCATATTAATTCACCACTCACTTACTGACTCATCCAGAGCAACTTCCAGTTCTGCAAGCTTCATTCATGGTAAGTGTCCTATAAAGGTGTATCATTTAAAAATATCACTTGTACCATATTTTTTATTGTACATTTTCTATGTTTAGATACACAGATATTTACTATTGTGTTACTTCATTGCTGCAGTATTCAGCATAGTAACATCCACATAGGTTCGTAGCCTAGGAGCAACAACCTACACCATGTAGCCTAGGTGAGTGTAGCTAACACCATCTAGGTTTGTGTAACTGCACTCTATGATGTTTGCACAATGACAAAATTGACTGACACACCTGTCATTAGTGATGCATGACTGTAATTTCATTTTAATTCATCCATCTTGTTCAACAGAATATCTTGCCAGTGCAAAGTTCTTTTTCAGTCTAGTATGCAGCCTATCACACAGGTACAAGAATTTCCATAAAACTGTTTAAAAATGACCAAAGCAATATACACATACAATGCAATTCTTATCAAATTACCAACATCATTCTTCACATAATTAGAAAAAAAAATCCTCAAATTCATATGGAACCAAAAATAAGCCTGAAGAGCACAAAAAAATCCTAAGCAAAAAGAATAAAGCTGGAGCCATCATACTACCTGACTTTATGCTATAAGGCCATAGTGACCCAAACAGCATGGCACCAGGACAGAAACAGATACATAGACCAATGGAATGGAATAGAGAACCCAGATGTAAAGCCATATACCTACAACCAACTGATCTTTGACAAAGTTCACGAAAATGTACACCGGGGAAATGATATCTTATTCAAACAAATTGTGCTGGGGAAATTGGAGCACCATAAACAGTAGAAAGAAACTGGACTCCTATCTCTCACCATATAAAAAAATTAACTCAAGATGGATTAAACACTTAAGTGTAACACATGAAACTATAAAAATCCTAGAAGAAAACCTAAGAGAAACTCTTCTGGACATTTGCCTAGGCAAAGAATTCATGACTAAGTCCTCAAAAGGAAATGCAACAAAAACAAAAAGAGACAAATGGGAATTAATTAAACTAAAAACCTTCTGCATAGCAAAAGAAATAATCAACAGAGTTAACAGATAACCTAGAGTATAGGAGAAAATATTTGCAAACAATGCAGTTCACAAAAGGCTTCCATCCAGAATCTATAAGGAACTTAAACAACTCACAAAGAAAAAAACAAATAACCCCATTAAAAAGTGGGCAAAGGACACAACCAGACATTTTTCAAAAGAATACATACAAGCGGCCAACAAATATATAAAAAAATGCTTAATATCACTAGTCATCAGAGAAATGAAAATCAAAACCACAATGAGATCGCATCTTACACCCATCAGAATGGCTATTATTAAAAAGTCAAAAAACAACAGATGTTGGCAAGGATGCAGAGAAAAAAACAACTCTTATACATTGTAGATGGGAATGCAAAGTCGTAAACTTCTATGAGAAAAACATAGAGATTTCTCAAGAGCTAAAAAGAGAACCACTTTTTAATCCAGCAATCCCACTACTGGGTATCTACTCAATGGAAAAGGAAGAATTATATCAAAAATACACCTGCACTTGTATGTTTATCACAGCACTATTCATAATAGCAAGGTCATGGAATCAATCTAAGTGTCCATCAATGGATGAGTGGATTTTTTAAATGTGTCATATATATATACCATGGAATACTGCTCATAAAAAAGAAGGAACTCATTATGAGCAGCAACATGTCCACATCTGTTCAAGCAAGAAAACCGTACCTTATTTTCCACAGGGTCATGATCTAGGGCATAAACCATTCCCATCTGCTGGATGAGCAGAGTTCCATAGTCTGTTCCATCAAAATGCATTTGTCGAATATCTTGAGAATTGGCAAACAGCAAAAATGGCTGTGGTCCTGTTAACCAAATTTCAAATATGGCTGCATTTAAAATGTGCCTTAGAAACTAAGAGGCGTCTCTGACTCTTCCCTTTCATTGTGCCTTTTTCCTCAATTTATACAGTGCTTGTTTTCTTAATTTCCCTCTACTGTGGTACAGGTGAAGACAGGCAAGAAGATGTCCTCTTCCAGGAGGTGACATATTGCCAGATTTTCATCTCTAGCTTCTTCCCTCTCCAGGTGTTTGCTTATAATTCCCACAGGTTATGGGAGGGATTTGGTAAAGAGATAATTAAATCATGGGGGCAGTACCCCCCATACTGTTCTTGGGGTAGTGAATAAATCTCATGAGATCTGATGCTTTTATAGGGGAAACCCCTTTTGCATGGTTCTCATTCTCTCTCTTGCCTGCCACCATGTAAGACGTGCCTTTCACCTTCTGTCATAATTGTGGGGCCTCCCCAGCCATGTGAGTCTATTAAACCTCTTTTTCTTTTAAAAAAAAAAGAAAGAGTGAATTACTCATAGAAAGAGCCAGCATTAAATAACCAACACCATAGCTAAGTAATATAAGTCTTAAGGTTATACATCTTCTTGATTCATACATACTCAAAGACTAATAGTAGTAGATTATATACATTTGTGTCTGAATAAATAACTTTCCCTGGCCTGGACACTTCTTAAATGTAGGCATGATGATTTGAGTTAATAGCAAGACCCTTGATAATTTTAAGAATTTAGATTATGCTATATTAATGAAGGCCCTGAGAAGTTAGCAATATTGGGTTCTCACTAGGGCAAGGTATACAGAATCATCATTATGTTATAGCATTATGAGCATTAGATATTAAAAACATAATGAGCCTTCAAGAGAGATTAAATCAATTTGGTATAAATCTAGAATTTCTATGGTTGTTGAAGGATGCAAGAGATATAATATCAGAAGACAAAAAAATAGCTGAAGCATACAACTTTATATTAAATTTTGACATAAAAAAGACAGAATTTTTCAGTGTTGTGATTATATTCACTGGAGAGATAAAAATCAAATCAATCAACAAATACTTATTAAATACCTCTTAACTATGAAGTGTTTTAAGACTATTTTTGTCATGACTTTCCTATCTGATATGGCAAACATTTCCTGGATGCTAATTAAGAATATAAATATTCTTTAAATGCGTGATTACTAGTTATACTGTTATTACTCATATTACTCATATTTACAATGTATCTGCCTTTTTTCCATTTCAAAAATACAAAATCATACTTCCTAGCCAGAAACCGAAAGCAATTGACTTGCCATCTTTCTAAACGAAAGGTTTTCGTGAATTTTTTTTCAAGGCACAGTTCCAGACAACCACAGCACTAACCTGAAGCTGCACAGCTTTTTTTGTCCAGTTGTAGGTCATACCCAGGAAAGCAATCACATTCCCAGGATACTGGGCTTAGAGGAATGCAGAGCTGGCTACATCCACCATTATCAGGTGAGGAACAACCTACAAAAACAATTGCTTGGTAATGATGCTATGTCATCCAAAATATAATTAATTTTCATCAAAGGATGGGGTGATTCAACCACACATTGATTATTTTTTTCTTTTGAGACGGAGTTTTGCTCCTTCACCCAGGCTGGAGTGCAATGGTGCAATCTCGGCTCACTGCAACCTCTGCCTCCCGGGTTCAAGCAATTCTTCTGCCTCAGCTTCCCCGAGTAGCTGGAATTACAGGCGCCCACCACCATGCCAGGCTAATTTTTGTATTTTTAGTAGAGACAGGATTTTGCCATGTTGGCCAGGCTGGTCTCAAACTCCTGACCTCAGGTGATTCACCCGCCTCAGCCTCCCAAAGTGCTAGGATTACAGGTGTGAGCAACCGTGCCTGGCCCATATGTTAATTTTTAAAAACATTTCCACAATCATTCATATGGCTGCAATCAAGGTTATTTTTCTGAAATTAAAATCTAAATGTCACAGTACCCTCCTTCCCTATAACCCAACATCTTGGATATCTGCACATTCCAATAACCCTTGTCCTTTTATTCTACCAGTGAGTTCAAGAGCAAGTGCACTGGCAGCTGGCTAGAACAAAAATTCATTTGATGAGTTTGGCAGCTGGTCTAACTCTAGTGAGTAATATTTTCTCTCTCACAGTTTTAGCTGCTTGACTTTGCTTTCTTTTTTAAAAATCAAAAAGCCACACACAACTCTCTTGCTAATTCTGAGTTACATCCAGTTATCTATATACTTCAGTCTCTATGAAGATAAACGTAGAGAGGTGTTTATTAGGTGCAGTGAACAGACTACGCATTCTGCATCTGAAGCCTTATTTAATTGAGGAGGCAAGTATCAATATCTATGCAGTTGAAGGAACAGAGACCAAGAGAGGACAAGTAACCAGACCAAAACCCAAACTGCTAGTAACTGGTAATGCTACCTCAGGGCTGCCAAGCCTCAAAGCCCTTGCTCAGAATCACTACACTATGCTGTCTAAACAAAAACAAAAACAAAAAACAATTTAAATCTATATTAATCTGTGGTATCAATATCTTTCAGTGTTCAGTATCGGAAAATGGATTCTCCTTTGACAGTAAGATCAATTTTTAGATGTCCCTGAGCAAAGGTATGTTTTCAAATAAAGGTAAATAAAGCAAATAAACTCACCGCTACATGTTTTCCCATCTCTCTCAAGCACTGAGCCTTCAGGACAGAAACATAAAGGACCTTCTGATGTCAGAACACAGTCATGGCTGCATTCAGACACATTGCTTGGACAGGAAACAAGTTCTAATTAATAAAGAACAAGGTCAAGATTAGTGTTAAATCAGGTTAGTAAAAAATTATTGCAATCAGTTGCTAATATTGCTAATATTGCCAGGTGATTCCTCCTGCCTTGACCTCCCAAAGTTTTGGGATTACAGGTGTGAACCACCATGCCTAGCCTTAATTTTTAAATGTATGATAATGGTATTGTGGTTATACCTGAAAATTCACTGGACATTAAATGGTAGTAAGAAATTACAGTTAAGTTTTTTAGATATAATAATGTACCATGATTATGTTTTTACATGCCTATCCTTTAGCGATATACAATGAAATATAGTACCCAATAGTTATTTTTTAAAATTAAAAAAATTAAAAAAACAGATAGCAATGAAATATAAGGTAATACAGACAATGAAACTGGAAAATATCGATAATAGATAGATAACAGATGATTTGTTTCCCAACCCTAGAGGTTTTGACTGATAGGTCTGGAGTAGAGTCCAGTCATCCATGGGTTTTGTTTTGTTTTGTTTTGTTTTTTGAGACAGGATCTCACTCCATCACCCAGGCTGAAGTGCAGTGACTTGATCTCAGCTCACTGCAGCCTCCACCTCCCAAGTTCAAGCGATTCTTCTGCCTCAGCCTCCTAGTAGCTGGGACCACAGGTATGGGCCAACAGACCTGGCTAATTTTTTAAACTATTTTTAGTAGAGACAGGGTCTCACCATGTTGCCCAGGCTGGCAGTCATCCATGTTTTAAAAAGCCAAACAAAATAAAACTCCAAGGTAATTCTGATTAAAGATCACCAACCCAGATCATAGCCACCTTAGAAACATATTAAAAATTAAGAAAAATAATGCAATAAATGCTTGTTGCTATGACTTACGATGACATCGTTTCCCATCAGGAAGCAGAACAAACCCCACAGGGCATATGCAGTAATAGGATCCAGGGGTGTTTTTACACCCAAGAGTACAGCCATGATTCCAAAAGGCACATTCATTAACATCTGCACAATGACAACAGCAAAACACATACAAATGGTTCCTTTTTGAAAATAAATTGTGCTATCACTAAGAAGTCATCACAACGTAGGGTATCTCATATTTGTATACGCTGTCATGATTGTGGCAAGATGTTTTCCATACTCTAGCAAAGGGCAAAAGAAGTCAATGAAATGATGATAAAAGCCATTGCTAATCTGTCACATTTTATGCATTTTGTTATTCCTGAGACAGAGTCTGGCTCTGTCCCCCAGGCTGGAGTGCTATGGCACGATCTTGGCTCACTGCAGCCTCTGCTTCCTGAGCTTGAACGATCCTCCCACTTCAGCCTCCTGAGTAGCTGGGACTACTACTCAGCTGTTGCACCACAACACTCAGCTAATTTTTGTGTCTTTTGTAGAGATGGGGTTTTGCTATGTTGCTCAGGCTGATCTCAAACTCCTGGACTCAAGTGATCTTGCCTCATCCTCCAAAAGTGCTAGGATTACAAATGTGAATCACCATGTCTGGCCCAGCTTATAGTTTCAAATACAGATTTTCATATTAGAATTATCCTTGGAAAAAAGGTAGTAGTATTTCCCTTGAAAAGATATGCCATTTAAGTTAGGTACTCTTGAAAGCTCTTTACAAGCTTACAACATTTCTTTTTTCTTTTTTTTTTTTGTTTTGAGATGGTGTCTCACTCGGTCACCCAGGCTGGAGTGCAGTGGCGCGATCTTGGCTCACTGCAACCTCTGTCTCCCAGGTTCAAGTGTTTCTCCTGCCTCAGCCTCCTGAGTAGCTGGGATAACAGGTGCATGCCACCATGCCCGGCTAATTTTTGTATTTTTAGTAGAGACAGGGTTTCACCATGTTGGTCAGGCTGGTCTTGAACTCCTGACCTCAAGTGATCCAGTCGCCTCGGCCTCCCAAAAGTGCTGGGATTACAGGCATGAGACACCGTGCCCGGCCCCAGCTTAGGAAATTTCTTGTTGTGCTCTTCACTCTTCAAGACTGACTGGAGCCCTTCCCCTAAATGTGGAAACCTTCTCCAGCAGTTTTATTCTGGCTGAAGCCCCAGCCTTCCAGCTCACTCTCTCTATGCCATGGCTTTCATCCATTGGTCCCACGTAAGGAGGGAGTTATAATTATTAGGCAGATGCTAGATTTACCTGAGGACTCACCCCAACTAATTCCACTGGATGGGTGCTGCAGTCACTGGATTCTTTTCATCACTACACTACTACACCTTCCAGGAAAAAAGACATAGTATTTCTCCTGGGTTCATTGCACTTGGTCCAGAATCTCAAAACAGGAGGATCCCTAGACAACCAGCCTGGTTCAGTTTCCCAAGGTTCCTGCTAGATCTTCATGGGATAAGATAAGAGTCACATACTCTTTGAGAATCTTATGATCGCTATGAAACTACTCTCCTAAAAATGCACATGTACTGAAATTTTGCACACAAACACAGAGGTGGGTAGAATCCACTTAGAGAATCCTTGACTTACATCAATCCCTAAGCATCCTCTCAGAGCGTTTGATCTAGAAACACAAGATATAAAGAAGATATGAAAGTATTATAAAGGCTTTACAAACAAGAAAAAATAAAAATAATAGTCTTCGGGGGTTGTGTGGGGGAGGGGCAGCATGGACTTGAAGTTGGTTTCCAACTGAGGCTCTGGCTGGCCCGCTGAAGACAAGCCGCTGGCTCAGCTAGGCATTCCTCCACTCAAGCAGCGACTCTTCCATTACCCTCACAGTACTGCCAGTCATTACCTTCACAGTACTTCCGGTCTCGGCTTAAGGTGTATCCCTCTGTACATGTGCACAAGTGGGACTGGGGGTCTTGCCCACACACAGTGCTGCTGCAGTGTTCTTTCCTCGATTTGCAAAGTTTCTGCTCTAAAAGAGAAGATGGTTTATTTGGAGCAGAGCCGTGTTTTGACAGAGAACATTGCTAAATCTCTTCCTGGTTCTGAAGAAGTCTTATCTCCCTGCAACGACTGTAGGGGCGTCTCTCACGGAGGCAAATTTAGCCAGAGCCCGGATTCCACAGCATCCCAAAGCCCACTTTTTTCTCCAATTGTATTACTTCTCCAACAGCTCTCAGGATTGGGCATCCTGATTAGCTGGAGATGTCATTTCTTAAGTTGTGAATACTAAACACTACTTATTAGCTTTTTCATTCTAATTCACTTTTATCACCAAAAAACACATATAAATTCTGAAAATGGAATATCTGTTTAAAAAATTAAAAAAGATTCAAACCTAAGAATGCTTTTTTTTTTTTTTTGAGACAGGGTCTCCCTCTGTCGCCCAGGTTGGAATACAGTGGCACAATCTTGGCTCACTACAACCTCAGCCTCCTGTGTTCAAGCTATTCTCCTACCTCGGCCTCCCAAGTAGCTAGGATTACAGGTGCATACCACCACAGCTGGCTAATTTTTGTAATTTTAGTAAAGACAGGGTTTTACCATGTTGGCCAGGCTGGTTTAGAACTCCTGACCTCAAATGATCTGTCCACCTCAGCCTCCCAAAGTGCTGGGATTACAGGCGTGAGCCACCGCACCTGGCCAAGAATACCTTTTAAGTGTAATATTTATATGTTAGATATGTATGCTACTTAGCTGTTTTTCATATCATTATTTAATGAATATTTTTCAGATTTAATATACACCATTGCCATATCTCTGATCCTCAAATTTCTGAAGTTTTTGCTGTCAGCATCCCATGTGTCCCAAATATCCCATAGTAAACAGTAAAATCTGCTCAGTGAGTTGAATTAGCCAGCTATATTGAACAAGTGGTCAATTTGGTACCATCCATTTTCAGAGTCAGAATCAAGGGCCAAACTAGTGACACCCCTACAGTTGGCCCTCCGTATCTGTGGATTAAACCAACCCAGGACTGAAAATACTTGAGAAAAAAATTCCACAAAGCAAAGTTCCAAAAACCAAAATATGAATTTGCCACATGCCAAGCACTATGTTGAATTCACAGAAATGAAGTGATGTAAGCTTTGTATTAGGTATTACAAGTCATTTAGAGATGATTTAGAGTGTATGGGAAGGTGTGCCTAGGTTATATGTAAATACAGCATTTTATATTAGGGACTTGAGCATCTGCAGATTTAGGCATGTTGGGGGATCCCAATACCCCATGGATACTGAGGGACAACTGTATATCTCTTTCCAAAAAGTTAATGAGATGTTTGTCTCTTCTGCACCTTATTTTTTGCCTATTTTAGAAACAATAGGACCATTGTAAAATACTATGGGAAAACAGGGGTAAGCTTGAGTGTGAGGGCAGATACCTAGAATGCAGGTAGATACACAGGTCAGAGGTCTGGCGAGAGGTGAAGGCCAAGGAAAACTATTGGGATCATGGATTCTGAAGTCATGGCATTGCTAAAAATCAGCTAGAGCTGATGTATCATGGGAAGAACTGAAGGCCTGAGGAAAGGACTGCTAAGAATACCGGCATTGCCGGGAAGGACACAGGAAACCAATCAGCAAGAGCCTGAGCAAAGCAGGCAGAGGACCTGAGACTGTTCTCCAAGTAGGTTTGGTTTCTCGGATCTATTATCTACTAATAAAGAAGTCTCTGCTGTCTGTACCCATTTCCTTCTATTTCAAATCTGTAAAGATAAAATTTCAACAAATTTAATTCAATGATCAAATTGACTTTTATTTGGGATTCATGAATTGGGCAACATCTTACCTAAAAATAGACAGATGCTATACTAGGCATATAGACTATAATTGGCCGCACAGTCAATTTTGTGATATAGCTTGAGTGAGAACAAGGAAACAGCAGGATACAAATAATGGATTGGATAACATCAGTTTACTTCAGGTTACTTTCCTCATAAAGGTTAAACCAGATAGAATTCCCTTATCATACCAGTTAAAACTGGCCTGTTTTGGGGATTTGGCTATCATCTCTCTCCTGACCCCTTAGAGAATCAGATAAACAAGTTAGTTTTGGTTCGGTGATGTAGAATTTTAGCAAGCATGACTTCATTTTGGTTTGGTCTGTTGGGATCTATTATAGGAACTCAGTCCAAATCATTTGCCTTCCATAAATTTTATTTAACATCCCTAGACATGACCAATAACAGTTAAGATTCAGTAGAAACATATTCTTGCCCCCCTGAAAATGTCCCTAGTGTACATCGAGTATGCCACCCTTCAGAGATTCTGATTTGGTCAATCAAAGGCTCAGGAATCTGCATTTTTACAGAGTCAGGAGTGATTATGATGTCAGGAGGCTGCTTCACACCACACTTTGAGAAACACTGGCGTAATGTACTAGTGAAACATTACACCTTCATCTTAGTTACAAGCAATTACTTTTAGCTAGTCTGTGTTACTTCCTTAGTTATTTTAAACCTGTTTTTTCAAATCTCTTGACAGAATTAAATGCAAAATCAGTCTTGTCAACTCTCAATACCATTGCAGTATTACCTGCCAAATCAGTTAAGATTTATATTGAATGGTCTTGTGGATAATTGATTCCAAAAATTTTATTTCTTTCCTATGGTTTTTATCCAATTATACATGTATAATTACATTATTTTTCATGTTCCATATGCTTCATTAAACTATCAAAATTTTAAGCAAAATTAAAAACTTAAATGGCCTAAATTTTAAAAGTGAAAGACTAAAATTAGAAACTTGTAAATATTGGAGAGAAAATTCATCCACTTTAAATGTCTTTTTAAGAAGGAGTAATATGTTTAACTTTTATTTTTATGAACTTTACAAGTTAACAACAACAAAAATCCAGAAAGGTTTGAGTTGGCCTTTTTTTTTTTTTTTTTTTTTTTTTTTTTTTTTTTAAGTGGGGTTTTCAAATGGGGTATTTAGGCAAAAAACAAAAAAACGATCAAGGGGTAAAATTTTTAAAAAACAAAACCCACAAGTATATAATATAATA
>CAUYLG010005386.1:0-11754 GCA_963573385.1 Cacajao melanocephalus | reverse complement strand
ACATGGATGAACCTGGAAACCATCATTCTCTGCAAACTGACGCAAGAAAAGAAAATCAAACACTGCATGTTCTCACTCATAGGTGGGTGTTGAACAATGAGAACACATGGACACAGGGAGGGGAGCATCACACACTGGGGTCTGTCGGGGGGAACTAGGGGAGGGACAGCGTGGTGTGGGGAGTTGGGGAGAGATATCATGGGGAGAAATGCCAGATATAGGTGATGGGGAGGAAGGCAGCAAATCACACTGCCGTGTGTGTACCTATGCAACAATCTTGCATGTTCTTCACATGTACCCCAAAACCTAAAATGCAATGAAAAAAATTAAAAGTAATAAAATCAACATACAAAAATCCATAGCATTTCTATATGCCAATAGTGAACAATGTGGAAAAGAAATTTAAAAAGTAATAATATATACAATGGCCACAAATAAAATTAAATATCTAGGAATTAACTTAACCAAAGAAGTGAAAGAGCTCTATACTGAAAACTATGAAACACTGATGAATGAAATTAAAGAAGATGCCAAAAAATAATATAAAAATTCCATGTTCATGGATTGATAGAACCAGGATTGTTAAGATGTTCATACTCCCCAAAGCAATCTATAGAATCAGTGCAATACCTATCAAAATACTAATGACATTCCTCACAGAAATAGAAGAAAACTAAAATTTATATGGAGCCACAAAAGACCCAGAGTAGCCAAGGATATCCCAGGCAAAAACAACAAAAGTTAAGAAATCACAGTACCTGACTTAAAATTATATGAAGAGCTATAGTAATCAAAACAGCATGGTACTGACATATAAACAGACACATATAACAATGGAACAGAACAGAACCCAGAAACAAATATACGCATCCACAGTGACTTCATTTTTGACAAGGATACTAAGAATATACAATAGGGAAAAGATAGTCTCTTCAGTAAATGGTACTGGGAAAACAGAATATCCATTTGCAGAAGAATGGAGCTGTACTCCTATTTCTCACCATATACAAAAATCAAATCAAAATGGATTAAATGCTTTCCTCTAAGTCCTCATACTATGCAACTACTACAAGAAAAAACTGCGGAAAATCTCCAGGACACTGGTCTGGGAAAAAATTTCTTAAACAATACCCCACAAGCATAGGCAACAAAAGCAAAAATGGACAAATGGGATGACTTCAAGTTAAAAAGGTTCTGCTAGCAAAGAAAGCAATCAACAAAGGAAGGAGACACCCCACAGAATGAGAGAAAACATTTGAAAACTACCCCTCAGACAAGAGATTAATAACAAGAATATATAAGGAGCTCAAATAACTCTATAGGAAAAAGTCTAATAAACCAATCAAAAATTGGGTAAAAGATTTGAATAGACATTTCTCCAAAGAAAATATACAAACGGCAAACAGGCATATGAAAAGGTGCTCAGCATCATTGATCATCAGAGGAATGCAAATTTAAACTACAGTGAGATTTCACTTCACCCCAGTTAAATGGCTTATATCCAAAACAGATAATAACAAATGCTGGATGTGGAGAAAAGGGAACCCTTGTACACTGTTGGTGGAAATGTAAATTAGTACAACCACTATGGAGAACAGTGTAGAGGTTCCTCAAAACACTAACACTAGAGCTACTATATGATCCAGCAATCCTACTGCTGCACATATACACAAAAGAAAGAAAATTAGTATACCGAAGAGATATCTGCACTCCTATGTTTGTTGCAGCACTGTTCTCAATACAAGATTTGGAAGCAACCCAACTGTCCATCAACAGATAAAGGAATGAAAAAAATGTGGTACATATACACAATGAAGTACTATTCAGCCATGAAAAAGAATGAGATCCTGTCATTTGCAACAACATGGATGGAACTGGAGGTCATTATGTTAAGTGAAATGAGCCAGGCACAGGAAGACAAACATCACATGTTCTCATTCATTTGTGGGATCTAAAAATCAAACAATTGAATTAATGGACATAGAGAATAGAAGGATGGTTACTGAAGGCTGGGAATGGTAGTGGCGGACTGGGGAAGGGAAGCAGGGGATGGCTAAATAGGTACAAAAAATAGAAAGAATGAATACAACCTACTATTTGATAGCACAACAGAGTGACTATAGTCAATAATAATTGTACACTTTAAAATAACTAAAAGAGTGTGATTAGATTGTTTGTAATGCAAAGGATAAATGCTTGAGGGGATGGCTACTCCACACTCCATGATGTCATTCTTTCATATTACATACCTGTATCAAAACATCTCATGTACCCCATAAATAGATACATCTACTATGTAGCCACAAAAATTTTAAAAATAAATAAATTAATTAAAAAGACATCAGGGTTTCATTCTCTCACAGAATGTTGGTTTTGGAAGGAGCAACTCAGACAACACAGTGTTTGCCTAGCAGAGATACCAAGAAGGTCTTAGGTCCTGAAAGTTAACTATTAATGGTTCAAGCCAAACCACCAGAACAATCTAGTGAAACATCACTTCCATCACTCTGTAGTTCAAGGTAATTTTGGGGACAGGAAGGACAGTATTCAGTGCAGCTCTCCAAAGCTTCAGTCTACAACCCAAGACCCCACATGTAATTCAACTTCCCACCCCACCCCCTCCCCCAGTTATTAGTCTCTTTACGGGAAAGACCTGAGGCAATGTCTCGGATATTCAGGCTTTTGAGTGTTTTCTCTTTTTAAAAAGCTCAAGGGCCATAAAGGCAGGATGCCAAAATATCAAATTGTACAAAAACACTCAACTGGCAACTAACTATTCAATAATAGCTCATTATGACCACACTGTAGTTGACAACTCCGTTTCGGTCTCTTACCTTCAGAAATAAGTTATTGTCTGTGCAATGTCCTATCTTTCATCTCAGGAAATGTTCTAGAGGGCAAGCAACAGAAACTGAATTGGGCTGACTTATGCAGAGAAAGAATGTATTGAAAGGCTATAGAATAAAATACCAGAGAATACCAAGTTCAGAAATTATTATCCTGAGGCCAGTCATGATGATTCACACTTGTAACTGCAGCACTTTCAAAGGTCAAGGCTGGGGATCACTTGAGGTCACGAGTTCGAGACCAGCCTGGCCAACATGGTGATACCTTGTCTCTACTAAAAATACAAAAACTAGCCAGGTGTGGTGGCATGTGCCTTCAGTCCCAGCTATTTGGGAGGCTGAGGCAGGAGAATCACTTGAATCTGGGAGGAGGAGGTTGCAGTGAACCAAGATCGAGCCATTGCACTCCATCCTGGGCAATAAAGACTCGATCTCAAAAAAGAAAAAAAAAAAAGTATTATCCTGGAGAAAGACCCCATTCTGCCACAAAATGGTGTCAACAGGACAGCATTTGCTCTGGAAGTGAAGCGCTTGATGCTGGAAGTTGTTTATCTCTAGATCAGGCTGTCTTGAGGACCATCATTTTCTATTTTTACCTTCTTTGAAAATTACATCTTGCCATCCCAGTATCACTGCCAAGTAACCTTCCAAAGACCCTGCTTTTCTGCAGCTCTACCTTTGGATGCAAAGCCAGGAGTGGATACACATGATTGTCAGAGCCTACGCCTATGCCCTCACTTTCAGTGGCGTCTTGAAAGCAAGTTTCTGGCATATTTAGATGCAATAGAAGGAGGTTGTATAATACTTGTCAGCTCAGGCTGCCATAACAAAATATCATAGTCTGGGTGGCTTAAACAACAGACATTTATTCCTCATGGGTCTGGAGGCTGGAAAGTCCAAGATTAGCAAGGGCCTTGTCCCTGCTCCCGGCTTGCTGCTGGCTGTCTTCTCCATGTGTTCTTCTATGGCAAAGAGAAAGATGGAGAAAAAGAGAGAGAGAGAGAGAGAGAGAGAGAGAGTGTGTGTGTGTGTGTGTGTGTGTTCTGGTCTCTCTTCTTTTCCTTATAAGGATACTGATGCTATTATGGGGGCCCTAGCCTCATGACCTCTTCTAAACCCAAACACCTCCTAAAAACGCTACCTCCAAATATCGTGATATTAGGGGCTAGCACTTCAATATACATTTGGGGGAGGATGCAAACATCCAATTCATAGTAGAAGTGGACTGTGCCTGCCTTGAAATCTCATAGCTGAAGGATCCCAAAATAAGAACAACAGAACAGTTTAGGTGTTAACAGCCGAAAACAATGACAAAAGTACACTAACACCTTTTCAGTTAGAGCAGTGATTCTCTGGGAATGACTTTGCTTATCCCTACTCAGGGATATTCATAATGTCTAGAGACACTTTCGATTGTCACAACTGGAAGATGTGTTACTAGCATCTAGTGAGTAGATGCCAGGGGTGCCGCTAAACTTTTTACAATGCACAGGACAGTGTCAACAACAAAGGATTAAATGGCCCAAAATGTTAGTCATGCCAAAATGGAGAGACCCTGAGTTAGACTGAAAGCTCCATATGAGTAAAGACCCTCTCTGGCTTGTCTCACCTTTATGTCCTGACAACCATCAAAGCATGTACTCTACATCTTCAATAGATAAATAAGAGGTGGTGAATTAACAGGTATCTTTGATTTCCCGCTAGTTTTAACAGAAAAGGGAGCAAGACACTGTTATTTCTTTTTTGCTGCTCACCATGTCTTCTAATACATGGCTACCTGTGAAGCAGACGCCTGACACATACTTGTCAAATCAATAAATTCAGGGCAAAATCCAGAGTCTAAGTAATGCCTACCAAACCCTAAATAATCTGGCTTTTCGTTTACTTTTCGGCCTCCTTTCCATCCACTTTACCCCTTGCTCACTCTGTTCCAACATCACTGGCTTCCTTGTGGTTCTTCCTGCATGTGATCCATGCTCCTGTTCCCTCTGCCTGGAATGTTCTCTCCCCACCCCACTCTGAAGATAGCCACAGGCTCATTCTCTTGCCTCCCCTCTCCACCCAAGTCTTTACTGAAATGACCTTTTTGCAATTAGACCTATGCTGATGACCCTTTGTAAAGAAACACCTACCACTCCACCCTTGGCATTCCCCACATCTCTGATCACTTATTATAGAATTTACTAACATGTTATGATTACTGTTTATTATCTTTCTTCCTCTACTAGGGTGATGTTTTCATTTATCTTATTTATGATGTATATCAAGTACCTAGAGTGGTGTCTGACATGTAGAGATAATCAATAAACATTTGTTGAATGAATAAATAACTGAATCAACCCCAAAACATGGAATAGACTGAAAATACAAATTCTTTCTCCAAAAGACTTTCTAAAGTTCATAGAATGACAGACTCATGGTGGTGCAACAGATGCACAGGGCATCTGGATGTTTGGCAATGTTGGGGGCCAATGCTAGAAGCAAAGCACTGACCTGCCAAATGCATCCTCCTGAGGCTTCTTGTGTACCAGACAGGACCCCAGGGCTTCCAAAAATAGCCTCTATGTCTCACAAGTCTATGAAGGAAAAATCAGAGTTCAAATTTTACAAATGAGAAAACTGGGGCTCAGGGAGATTAAGTAGCCTTCCCTAGGGGCAACAAAGCTGGAAAGTAATGGAGCTGAAAACATGAGCTGGGTTTTTGTGATTCCACAGCTCATGACCCTGAACCCTACTTGCAAGTGCATTGAACCTGGCCTGGTGGGGCAGTTCTCTTGGTGTTAGATCTCTGGAGCCTGCACCAAGTGACTATGCAGAGGTGAAGAATGTTCAGATTAATAGGCAAAAAGGAGGCAAAATCGTAGACAACAAACAGGAGACCTCTCCAAACCACCACTTAATTTTCTGACTGGTTAATAGTAATGCAATACTGTATTATACACATTTAACAATTTCATATTAGCTATCTGATTGGCACCTTGCAACAACCCATTGCATTATTCAGAACAGAAGATTTGTCTCTATCTTGCAGGTAAAGAAACAGAGGTATGGAATGATGTAGTGACTTGTACCCATATGGATAGGACTAGAATTTAGTGTTCTTTCTGCTGTTCTACCTTGCTGCTCAGTATCAACTGGAAAAAGAGCCATTTTCATAAACAAAAAATATATCTAGGTGTGTACTTGTATGTGCATACATGCATGCATGCATATAAACATACGTGTTTGTGTGTATACGTGTTTGTATGAATATATGTATGTCTTTGTGTGTGCACACAGATGCATACATGCATGTGTGTTTGAGTTTATGTGGGCGCTCGTGTGTGTATACAAGACCCAGATGCGAACCTCAGAAGCAACACCCTGTTGATTGCTCCAGCTGTTAGATTCTCTACATGCTCCAGATACATTTGGAATTGAAGAAGAGGTGGGTGGGTGCTGAGAAACACCCTGAATGAGATGTGAGTCGAGACATCTGGTCTCTAGACCTGCCCTTTTCACTTTCCTTATTTACCCAAACAGGAGTTTGGCCACGTAATTTCTGAAATTGACAGATTCTCTGATCCTAACGTGAGCCTCTGAGTTTCTGCAAGCTGTTCTCTCCTCGCACTAGTTTGTTCTCTGTCTTTGACTAGTTCATTCCTTATGTCCTGGCTTGAACCCTGCTTCCTCAAGGTTATCCTCTTTATAGAGTCCTCTACTTTCCTTTTATGGCATTAGCACAGCAGTTTAAAAACATCCTTTTATTTGTGTGTTATTTGATCAAAGTCTATCTCCCCTGCTAGGCTGAGGCTTCCACAGGAGTGGGAGTCTTGTGGCTTTTCCTTGCTGCCCTGGGCTCAAGGCCCAGGGCTCAGCCCGAGACATCTTCGGAGCGCCATCATTCTGTGTTGAGTGAATGAATGTAAGACAGGACCCGGATTTGAGCTCAGTTTCCACCCGTAAGAACTTGTTGAGAAGTAGCACCATCTAAAGATCAATAAACCAGCAAGTACACTCTCTCTGTAGCACATTTTAAGATTGACTATATTTATGTCTTTTGACTGGCTACACCAATGCTTGTAGTAGATTGAAATATACATTTATATTTCAGTATGCTTTAAATATAGATATATATATTGAAGTAACCTTTTATACATATATTTCAGTAAGCTTTATATAATATTTTGTAAAATATTATATAAAGCTTACCAATATATACGTCAGTAAGCTTTTTGCAAATCTGTGACATAAATATTAGATCACCAAAATTCTTCATTCCCCTGTGGCCTTGTTTTTCTTCCTTATACCTGTACTGTGTAAGATGTGGCCAAAAGCTCTTGGAATTATTTTGAAAATGAGAAATACTTATCCAAATGAATTGTGTATAACTTTACAACGTTTCTTGGGAGTGTCTATTTGCAGAGCCACTTTAGCTAACCACAGAGGAAACTTCATCTCATGACCTATGATTTCACCCCGACTTACACCAAAATGTTCTACCCAGCTTAGTTACTCTCTTTCTTCCCCACACTTAATGCCAAATGACTTTTGATTCATTTCAGAAGTTAAATTTCCACTGCAAGGATGAAAACTGACTGCAATCAAATCTATTCAAAATATCCTAGAGACTCGAATGATCCAGCAATGGCAGTCTCACTGGGTTACACACACCACCTCTCAGGGTGATCACTTTGAACATGGTAGCGTTTATATTATTTGTTTTTTAAGATAGTCAAATTGCTTGTAGAGTCATAACTCACAATTTCTTGAAGAGAGTTCATTAAGGTAAAAACTGTTTTTACATAACTGTTCTTATAGCATTTGATTTAAACCTTTGATATTATACATGGGAAATGAATCAGTCAATAATGCTGTTTATTGATTGATCTGTCTAACCCAGTAGGCTGTAATGTCAGAAGGGTGGAGATCGCGTCTCTCATAATGACTGTTTTGTCCCCAGAAACAAGCATAGTTGCCTAGAGGCGTTACAATATAGTGGCAATATATTCTAGTTTGCTCAAGACAGCCTCCATGTACTCTTAGGTGTTCTGGTGTAATTTTTAATAGCATGTCCTTTTACTCTTGAAAATGTCCCAATTTTGGAGATAAATTATATAGCAGCATCACGGGTGAAATAATGGATGAATGACTAACCAATGGTTCACATACCTGTCACACATCTAAAATATGAGATGATCTGATCAACGGACTCTGAAAACAAAAAGCCCTTGTCTATAGTGTGCTAATTTGTGTGGGGTAAAAACTCCCACTGCAACTGATTCCAGGCTACCAATTTTATATCAGTGAGGTGGGGGGGTTAGGAAGAGTTGTGTGAGCTGGTACAAGCTGTCTCCACCACACCACTGTCCCATGCATTTGTGAGACACCAAAATAAAAATGGGCAACTGGTTTGTTCCAGGGATGACAGTAAACAAAATTTAACAACTGATATGTCGTGGGTACCAGTTCATCAGAATGCATGCTGCTCTAATCACCACAGACATAAACTGTGAACAAAGAAGACAGCCAACGACAGCATCATAGCTCTGGCTGCCTGGGATTGAAGCCACCACCTTGATTTTACCTGTCCTGTGCTCTCACTTACCAAACTTACTGACTTAATTTGTCAAAGGTGGGTCAAGGGCCATAACAATCTGACTTCCAGGTCCTCATAGCAAACTTTTGGTGTTTCCAGGAATTTTAAACAGGAGTAGTCCTCCCCTGTGCGTGGTGTACTCTCTGAATGCTGTGAGTGGATCACAGAGCATCTCAGATCCATGCTGGGAACTCCTGCTGGCCTGCCCTACTGGAGGACATTCCACAGTTTCTCTGTTTCCTTGATGTAAAATTGAACTGTAAAGGAGTTAGACAACATAAGCTAAAAGTATTCTCAACCTCCCTTTGATTTTGATAGAAAAAAAGTTTTTTTTTAAGATAAAATATACTCCCAGGCCATCATATCACAGTTCTTAGAAGATGTGGGCCAACTTTCAACTCCATCAAGAAATAGGTAATTCGTCTAGTAGACGAACGCATTAGTTAAAGGAAAATGAGGGCAAATCAAAACTCTTCCTTGGCATCTTGAAGGGTGGTTGGAGTGAAGCTGTGTGAAGCTGCTACTTTGATGCTGGAATGCATCCATTTTCTCTGCAGAGAACAAAGACTCAGCAGGCAACATTCCTGAAGGTTGTCAGACTCCTTAGATAGTTGATTCCTGGAAGTCAGTGTTGGACATGCCTAGTAGACAGGAGGAGGGAAATGGTGGCATCACTGGTTTAGAGAGGATCTAGTATATAACTGGAACTCACTGTCACCTATGTTGTATGATTTGAATGCATTGAGAATTCCCACATTACACATAAGGGTCAACTTCCTGAGTGTGTGACCTGTGCAGCTGCACAGGGCTCTGTGATTGGAAAGGTCTTACCCTTTATTCAGTGCTCTGCTATTGCCATTTTGAAATTCTCAATAACTTTTAAACAAGGGGCCCAGAATTTTTATTTTCCACCAGGTCCCACAAATTGGTTCGTGTCTTTCAAAAGGACCACTAAAAGAGCTGAGGTTATGATTTACCTAGAATTTTCATCAAAATGCACCATGAATTACTCTATTAGTCTGCTTTCACACTGCTATAAAGAGCCAACTGAGACTGGGTAATTTATGAACAAAAGAGGTTTAATTGACTCACAATTTGGTGTGCCTGAGGAGGCCTCAGGAAACTTATAATTATGGCTGCAGGTGAAGGGAAAGCAAGGCATATCTTCCCATGGTAGAGCAGGAGAGAGTGAGCAAGGGGGGCTCTGCCATGCACTTTTAAACCATCAGATCATGTGAAAACTCACTCATTATCATGAGAATGGCATGGGGGAAACCACCTCCATGATCCAATCACCTCGCACCAGGTCCCTTCCCCAACACATGGAAATTGCAATTTGACATGAGATTTGGGTGAGGACACAGAGCCAAACCATGTCAGCTACTAAGAGATGAAGAAGTATGTATTATGTTAATCAGGAGGAATCGTAGGTTTCCTTACCTGTCAGCAAGGATACATCTATGTGAACAATTGATACATCATAATTGATCAGAAGGCATAGTTGAAAGGAAGCGACTAGGGCACAGGAGACATGACACAGCCCATAAAAGATGACAAGAATAAGGAGTAGCTTGTGGAGAAAGCCCAACACAGAGACAAAGACCAGCTTTCCAAACTGGCAAATGTTATTTCCACATGGCTGCCTGTGATTCCCCGAATTTGCTTCTGTCTCCTCTTTTTCTCCTTTTCTCCCTCCCTTGATTCTTTCATATAAGCATTCAACCAACCTTTATGGTAGACAATGAAAAATGTAATAAGAAGGACACTGAAAAGGTACTTTCAGAGTTCAGAAGAGGGAGACAGCCCTCCTAGCTGGCAGGAAGATGCATTTGGAGAAGTTGTCATTGTAGTCCTTGGGAGATAAGAGTGAATTGGAGGCAAGGTGAAGGAAAGGTTTCTAAGGAGAGAGGACAGTGGAAACAAAGGCATAAACCAAGAAAACCTGGGGGTGGTCATCAAGAACAGTGCCTCGCTTTGTTCTGCTGGAGCACAGGTTCATGATGAGGAGCGGCGGGAGGCAGAGCTTTCATTTCTCTGTCTATTGATTCTCTTCCTAAATATTTCAGATGAACAGAAGCCACAGTTTACAGAAAGAGGCCTTTAACCAAGTAACTGGTCCTGAGGGACTAGTCTTATCTCTTCCTTGTACTGTGACATATCATAATTCCTAATTTGGAGAATGCATCAGTCAGGACAGGCTCAATCATATGGTAGTAATAAACAACCCACACATTTCAGTGGCTTAAAAGTGTCAACAAAGGTTTTATTCTCATTCATGCTATGTGACCACTGCAGATCATCTGGAGACCCTGCTCTGCTCCAAGCTGTCCTCGGCTAGAGATTCAGGCTGAAGAAGCCCTCACTGCCTGGAGCTTTGCCTGTTTCTGTGGGAGGTGGAAAGAACAAGAGCAAATCATGCACTGGCTCTTAATGGCTTTTGCCCAAAGGGGACCCTGAGTGTGCGACCTGTGCAGCTGTGCAGCTGTGCAGGGCTCTGTGTTTGGAAGGGTCTTACCATTTATTCAGTGCTCTGCTATTGCCATTTTGAAAGTCTCAATAACTTTTAAACAAGGGGCCCAGAATGTTTATTTTTGAAGTTGGACGTGATCATGAGATTTGCACTGGCCAATGAGATGTGAATGGAGGGACCCAGCTCACCTCCACTAACATCTCATTGGCCAATGCAAATCTTATGATCACGTCCAACTTCAAAGAGCCAGGAAAGATACAATCTTACCGTGTACCCAACAGAAAAGATGCTAGAAATATTTGATTAATGGCCCTCGTGAAGACTATGGAGAATCTGAAGGTGATTTTTTCCAAGATATCCAAACAACTGTCTCAGTCTATGTATGCTATGGCTGGATGAGTAGTTTTTTTACAGTTTCATATTTCGGTGCTTTGGCAATTTAAGTTGATTACGGACTTCATGTACACATTTCAATGAGAGTTTTTAGATCAATTTACTTTAAACACTTCTTACCATTAAAAAAATTCACTTGGTTGCTGTAGGCATTCTCATACTTCCAGCTCTTCTTTATTTTTTGCCACTCTGCACTGATGTCTATGCCTTGAACTACAGGAACAAGTATTACTTATGTATTACCCTAAAATTTTCTCTAGTTCAGGGATGCATCACCACTTTCTCTACCTTTGCCATGACAAACATTTCTAATCAATCATAGTCCTTTTTTTCTGCTGATCCCAATTTGAACCCTTCTCATTAGAGTGTTCCAGCTAGCCCCTGCCACTTGATCAGAGTTTTAAAATGAAATAAAACCAATTCATCATCTATAACAGGAAAGAAATGCTATTTAAAACCCAGGCCGC